>APFE031685109.1:0-43881 GCA_000404065.3 Pinus taeda | reverse complement strand
GCTATGGTGCGAGTCATAAGGTATTTAAAAAAAATTGAGCAAATGGAAGAGGGTAGATGGCCTAAGGTTGTCTTTAATGATAGATTGTGCAAGAGCAAAAAGACTTGGATGCAACAAAATAACAAATAGTTTAGTAAATGGGGTATTGGCTTGAATGCGTGTCCCATAAACAACAAAGAGTTAAAAGATTTTGTTATGGAAAAGTTCCACACGCGTACTTGGGTAAGGAGCTAGGAAGAAAGAAAAATTACTATATTGAAGTGTTTAATTCCACTCATAGTCATCAACCAAAAGCATACATAGAGGCCTGTTAAATTGGCAACTAGGGCCAAACTCCATGTGGGTCAGCTTATTTATGGCAGCTTTTATTTTTATTGGATCCCTCTCATCGAGAGGTGTAGGATTGATCTAAAGATCATCCGGTTCCGATAAGTATTTATGGAGATATGAATTAATTTTGATTATGGAATTGTTATCAAGCCGACCAGCAACTTGAGTAGGCTCAGAAGCCCAATAGTCGTGTCTATTCATCATCTACGTTTTAGTATAAATATATAGGACTTGAAATCATTTGTAACACACATCCTCTTCATGTGTTCTCCTCCTCTCCACGTCTTGGGTTTTTGGAGAAGGAGGGACACCTAAAATATACATTGGCTGATGCCCTAGCCGCAGTAACTGATGCCCTAGCCGCAGTAGATGAAGCCCTAGCTGCAGTCACAAAAGAGGCATCGAAAGAGGTCCTTACACGCAGTTAGGAGGAGCCCTAATACGCTGATACACAGTCAAAGAAAGAGGTCCTCACACGCAGTTAGGAGGAGCCCTAATACGCTGATACACAGTCAAAGAAAGAGGTCCTTACATGCAGTTAGGAGGAGCCCTAATACGCTGATACACAGTCAAAGAAAGAGGTCCTTACACGCAGTTAGGAGGAGCCCTAATACGCTGATACACAGTCAAAGATGGAGGCCGAATGCTGTCCTAAATGAGGAATGCCCTAACTACTGTTCTAATTAAAATTCAGTCATAAAGATAGATCCTATTGCTGAAGAGATCTGAACACAGAGATCTGGCTGATGTCTAAATGCAGTATCCTAGCTGTGACACTTAAAGTTAAAGCCGCAATGCATGAGGACATATATGCAGCAAGAAGGGACACACTGGTGCCCTAGACGTGTCACACAGTCAAGGAAGAAATGTTACACAGTCCATGGAGGGATCTAAGCCGCAGTTAAGGAAGGGTGCTATGGGCAGCTCAAGGTGGCTCCAAACAGCAGCACTTAAATATGTAGTAGGATGCTGTCATTAAAGGCCTCAATCTGTAGTTGAGGAGGACTGTTAGAGGTAGGTTGTTTTCAGGTGAAAAGCAGTTGGGTGTTGTCTTGAAAGAAGCCTTGCACAGTCATCGAGCCACTTGTTATATATATAACGCAGTCTTGGGTAGCAGCATGATGTATGAGATATTGTGGATGGGCAGAGCAACGATACATGGAGCATGGGCAACAACATGATGGGCAACACAATGATATATGGGTAGCGTGATTTATGAGATCATGAGACAGCATGATGGTGCAACACAATCAGGGGCAGCAAATGGATGAGATGCAAAACGATGATAGGTGAAGGAGTCACCTTGAGAATCAGTTGAAGCAGAATGTCTTCAACTGATCTCATCATGATACGAAATGATCTATGCTAGATCTAGATAAGTCAAAGTATTGACTTCCGTTGTAAATGTACTCTCTCTCTCTTTCTCTGCTGAACTTTGAAGATAAAATAAGATTTGATCAAAGGGTTTCCCCACACATTGTGGGGTTTGTCCCTGGCTCGCGCCATATCGTGTGTCCTCTTGTCTTGGCTTGTCTTCTGCATTTTGTATTTATGTTCTATTTGCAGTTTATCGTAATGCTGATGTGATTGCTAACTGTGAAAAATAAATAAATTGCTCTAGCATAGAACATACCTAAAGTTAACACAAACACATAAGGGACATCGTTATTTTTGGACAATCGTCCTCGGAAAAACCCAACTTGGCAAAACCGATGCAACAATTCTGAGGGTTTTATTACTAAGCAACTTTTCTTTAGTAAAACTAGGTGCCAAACTGGCTCACCCGACAGAGAAATCAATCTGGCAATAATACCTCTCTTCGGAAGCAGATATTCGGCAAGTCTGCTCCACGAAACTCACTCCAGTGCCTCTTTGAGGCTTTGCGTCAGCCCTCCTGGCCTCTGCGTTAGTCTACAGATGCTCTGCGCTGCCTCTCTGGCCCTCTGTGTCACCCACACAAGCCCTCTGGCCCTCGACGCATTCACTCTAGCCCTCTACGTGGCTCCTGTTGGCTCTACGTCTGCCTCTCTGTCTCTGCGCTAGTCTTTTGGCACTATCTCTGCCTCTTTGCTATGCACTCACTGCCCCTCGCTGCAACTTTGATCACTGATTCGATTTCTCTCAGCAAACCCCGCTCCAGAAAATCGAACTGACTAATCAACTTGGTGTATCTCCAACTGACCCTCAAGCCTCCTCTTATACTTTTTCTGTTGAGTCTTGAACGACTAAGATTACATCTCTAATCAATGAATAAGATTAGATTTGGCTTGATCCATGTCATTTAGAACCTTCTAACCTAGTTTTATATTAATACCCATTAATATTTTTATTTTCCTAAATTTAGATTTAGGAACCCATTAAAAATATTAATTATTTTAAGATCTCTCTCACCGGGTAGAATTTCCCCAAACCATTTATGGGTCTTGGAGATCTCATGTGGTTTAGCCTCTCCACCAATTTTCATGGCTAGAGCACATTCAATGCTACCCCAAATCAACACTCCCTCTTAGCAAGGAATGTGCTCTAGTAATACTCCACCACTGAGCATCACCCTGATCATCCGGCACCGATACCTGTGCTGATGTTTGGCCTTGCTACCCAACATCCTCTACACTGCTGCATCCTGTACTATTGCCCATGGCTCTTCCACTGCCACTGCTACATATGTACGACATCTCTGCATCTGTGTTATTGCTGGTCCTTCCTCCCAACTCTGTATCTGCACTGCAACACTCTCTCCTCATGTTGCATCGTGCTGCCTATAGCACTACCACTGCTACTACTACACTGCAACTCAATTACTAAGATGATGGTAACTGATCTACCCAACTACTAACATCCTTGTCCGGCTAGAAACTCTCCTGATGCTGAAGCTCTCTCTGCTGCTATCCTGTGCTCCATCTGCTGCCTCTGTGCTGCTGCAACAATTATGTGCCTCTCGCACTACTGCAAACACCTTTGTGCCTTCCTACACTGCTGCAACCTCCTCTGTGCCTCTCGCACTGCTGCAAACCCCGCTGCGTTGTTACAGATCCATGCACTCTAGCACTCTCTGTCGCTTCATCCGCATCCACTTCTACTGACATCCGCCATCCTGCTCCTCATCTCCTGCAGTCCTCCTGACTATAGCTCGATGTCACCCCACCTCTTCTCTAAAGGTACATGAGCACTCATGGAACAATTGTCATCATCCTCTTCTTCCTTTTCCGCCTTAGCTGGCACTGCCTTGGAGTCAAATGCCTCTCCCTTATTCTTCTTCCTAGGACACTGGGTTGCATAATGGCCTAGCTCCCCACAATTGAAGCTATTAATCTTGGAGAGGTCCTTTTTCTTCCTCTTCCCTTGCTGCCCCACAAATGCCAGAGCCGCATCCTCTTCCTCCTCTTTCTTGACCCGAGCTCCTTTGCCGCTACTTCCCTCATTGGTTGGCCATCTGATCTCTTCTTGGTGAAGAGCTACCCACAATTCTTCCCAACCTAGAAGATTTTCTTTGCCCAAAAATGGTTTGGACGAATGTTTCCCACTCCTCGATGACTCCGTTTAGGGCGGTCCTGGCCATTAACTCTTGATCTGGCATGGCCCCTATGGAAGTCAGTCCCGGATCTCCTGCAACATGCTGAGGAAGTGATCTATCTACTCCCCCTTTTGCATCTGATATGACCGCAATTGATTCTCCAGTAGCATCTTCCTCTCCGCGGAAGTTCCTTGATACAATGTCGTCAAGGTATCCCACATTTCCTTTGTCGTATTCTTCTCAGCAATACGCTGAACTACATGATCCTTGACCCCATCAATATGCACTTTGCCTTTTCCATCGCATCCTCATACCTTTCGTTATTAGCTGGGTTGACTGGGATAGCTACGGTTCTCAAGGCGAAGGCCTTGATGCAATGTCGATCCAGAACAGACAGGATCCTGGCCTTCCAGATGACAAAGTTGGATGCTCCGTCCAACCTATCCTGATCCCTCAATCCATTCATTGCCATCTCTGCTCTTCTTTTCGACTCCTCTCAGTCTCTACTTCCCTCCTGGAAATTCTCTTTGCGACTCCTTTTTGAGTCTCTACTTCCCTCCTGGAAGTTCTCTTCTAGACTCCCTCTGAGTCTCGATTTCCTTACTAGAAATCCTTCTGCCAATAGTCGAATCGTACTTCTCCAATCCTCTTTGCTCCTGCAACACTGATCTGGATTTCTTGGCTAGAAATCCACCCAGGTAGCGACTCCCTCCACCTTGGTTCTGTCTTATTAGGTATTGTTCTATCTGCACAGCAACAACGCCCCACTAGCTTCACACTCCACAATCTGCTCACAACTTCCTATGCCCCAACAACTGAAGAAACTGAGCCTCTTGGCTCTGCACAATCCCGGCAAGGCTGAATCGCTCAACTGCGTCACTCCTAGCTAGCTGAGCAGGATGACGTGGCTCCTCGTGAGCCTCTTTTGCCTTCCACTGCCTCTGCGGTGGCCTCTCTTTGGCTTGAAATGATGACGGAGGCCCTCTACGTCACTCCTTCTTTGCTGCTTTCTGCTTAGGAACAACTTTTCTCACTCAGGACAGTTGTTTCTGCTGCAAATTCTCTGATTCAGCTGGTGCCTTCAGCTCTCCTATGATCTGCAATGCTCTGATACCATGTTGAAATTTCTAAGTCTAACCCGTTAGAAATTTTCTTGCAATATCTGGTTTATTTCACCTACTTGTTTAATTATTGAACAAGATATTTAACCATATAAATACTGAAATAAACACAATGCAGTCTCAACCATCTACAGATCATCAACTGAAAGAAATAAACAAACACACAAGGGACACCGTTATTTTTGGACAATTGTCCCCAGAAAAACCCAACTTGGGAAAACTGGTGCAACAGTTCTGAGGGTTTTATTATTAAGCAACTTTTCTTGAGTACAACTGAGTGCCAAACTAACTCACCTGATAGAGAAATCAATCTGGCAGTAAAAACCTCTCTTCGGAAGCAGATATTTGGCAAGTCTGCTCCACAAAACTCACTACAGCACCTCTCTGAGGCTCTGTGTCATCCCTCTTGGCCTCTGTGTCAACCTATTGATGCTTTGTGCTGCCTCTCTGGCCGTCTACGTCACCCACATAGGCCCTCTGGCCCTCTGCGCAGAAACTCAGCCCTCTACGTGGCACTTGCTGGCTTTTTGTCTTCCTCTCTACCTCTGCGCTGCACTCACTACCCCTGCCTCTCTGCTATGCACTCACTACCCCTCGCTGCAACTCTGATCACTGGTTTGTTTCTCTCAGCAAACCCCGCTCTAGAAAATCGAACTGATTAATCAACTTGGTGTATCTCCTACTAACCCTCAAGCCTCCTCTTATACTTTTTCTATTGAATCTTCAACAACTGAGATTACATCTCCAATCAACGGCTAAGATTAGATTTGGCTTGATCCATGTCATTTAGAACCTTCTAACCCAGTTTTATATTAATACCCATTAATATTTTATTTTCCTAAGTTTAGACTTAGGAACCCATTAAAAATATTAATTATTTTAATATCTCTCTCACCGAGTAGAATTTCCCCAAACCATTTCTGGGTTTGGAGATTTCATTTGCTTTAACCTCCCCACCAATTTTCATGGCTAGAGCACATCTGATGCTACTCCAAATCAACATCCTTCACTATTTTTGCTTCAGAGTTGTCAATTCCTCTTTCATTTGCTATCTCAACTACTGTTACCACCTCTTAATTCTTGGCTTTAGTTGTTCGTCTCTAGTGTTGTCCCCTCTTGTGTATTTGGTTTAGTGTTTTGGTCCTGGCTTTAGTAACTTTGATCTCTCTTTCCTCCACTACTTCATCCCTATCTTTGTTGCCTCTCCTTCCTTCTCCTCTTCTCACCTTGACTCGCTTCTCAACCTTCATTGAGATTTTATATTGTTATCGCCTTCGTGTATGTGGCAATCTATTTACTTCTATGTTGTAGGTTGTGCTACCACACAATCTAGCAGGCCCTAAGGCGGGGAAATCATATGGGTCACTACACTAAGTGATAACAATGGGACAATGTCCCGATATCACCACGGCCAGTGTCCCCTGCTCTTTACAGACTTTCACTGATGGCAGGAGTCTCAGTAAATAAGAAATCACCTTTAATTGATTTTCTAGGGTTTGAGGTACTAGGTGATGAGGTAGGACTTCTTAAGGGAAGCTCTATGTGAGAGTATGGCACTTCCAAAGGGTTTTTGCTCCCTATAAGAGACCTAGAAGAAACTTGCACGAGATCTATGGTTTTGTGAACTATTGTGGTTAAAGGTACTCCAAGGATCAAGGCAACAAGAAGAAAAGGCTTCTTATGATTTATTCTAATGAATACTAAGGTCATACAACCCTCGAAGAAGTCGCCAAGTCAAGGAAATGCAAACTAGGGTTTACCTTTTAAGGCACACCTCGAGCGAGAGTTTTTATGGATGAAAACAAAAGGGATTCTTGTCAAACTTTGAAGTCTTGCAACTAAGACCATAAGCTTGAATTCTATTATCCAGAATCCACCCTTTCACTCTCTAGAGATTTTCGCTCTATGCCCTAACCTAGCTGTTAATTTTAGGTATGTTTATGCTTAGAGAAATTTATTTCAATTTTCACAGTTAGCTTAATATCTTTTCCAGATTAGCAATCTCATCAGCATTAAAGTAAACTGCAGATAGAACATAAACATAAATCGCGGAAGACAAGCCAAGACAAGAGGACACAAGATGTGGCGCTAGCCAGGGACAAACCCCAATGTGGGGAAACCCTTGATCAATTATTCTTATATGTTCTTCAATAGTTCAACAGAGAGAGAGAGAGAGAGATAGTACATTTACAACAGAAGTCAATACTTTGACTTGTCTAGATCTAGCATAGATCATTTCGTATCATGATGAGATCAGTTGAAGACATTCTGCTTCAACTGATTCTCATCCATTTGCTACACCTTACTGTGTAGCACCATCATGCTGTCTCATGACCACTATGCTGCCCATGCATCATGTTGTCCATGATCTCATACAACATGCTGCCCATGATCTCATACATTATGCTGTCCATTACTAATATGCCCATCATCACGCTGTCTCATTTATCATCATGCTGTTGGGATTACCATCCTGGCTGCACCTCTGAGATACCTGTCCATATCAAGAATACTAGATCTGAATATTGTGATGGCAATTGCCACTGTATGTCTTCTTTTACAGGTATGAGAAACACTGAAACTTATTCAGATGACACCCAACGTAATCCTCATTACTGTTGTTTACAGCATCCTCATCACACCTCCTAGGTTAGGGTATGACTGTACCTCAGAGACTTACGGGACTGATAACCAAAGAGACCTTGCTGCTGCATTAATTTATTCAGGAACATCAGATCAGGCCGGTTTGTGTTACCATTCATTGACTGCTTTGTATAGTGTATAAGATCTCCTCCATTTGCTGCGTATATGTATCTTCATGACCTGTGCATATATATACTGCGTATGCTGTGCATATATATCTTCATGACCTGTGCATATATATACTGCGTATGCTGTGCGTATATATCTTCTGCGTGAGGTCTCCATCTATTAATTGCATTAGATCTCCCAGCTGTTCATACATATATTGCTTCATGACCTGTGCATATATATTTCTGCGTATGTGTCTCTATTACCAGCGTACTGATTTGCGTATTAGGGCACTATTACCAGCATATATATGTATGTTTGTACTGCGGCTGATCTGCATATATCCTCATCAAGAACAGCGTGTATTGATCTCTATTATGAACAGCGTATAAGTCTCCTTGATCTGCGTTGGATCCTCATCATAAACTGTGTATAGGTTTTCATGAACAGTGTAAGAATATCTTCTCTTACTGTGGCTCATGAACAGCGGATTACTCCATGAACAGCATATAAATTAGGGCATCATCTGAACTGCGGCTAGGGCATCATCTTTGGGCCAGCGTATCCTTTGGTTCTCTCCTTCCAAAAACCCAGACGTGGAGAGGAGATCACCTCAAGGATACCTATCAAAAATGACTTCAAATCCTCACCAATTTATACTAAAACATGGATAATGAATAGACACGTCGGTTGGGCTTCTAGAGCCTACATAAGTGCTGGTCGGCTTGATAATAATTTCATAACATAAATAAATTCATAACTTCATAAATACTTATCGGAATCGGATGATCTTTGGATCAATCCTACACCTCTCGACGAGAGGGATCCAATAAAAATATCAGCTTCCATAAATAAGCTGATCTACATGGAGTTTGGCCCTAGTTGCCAATTTAACAGTTTGTCACTATTCGGTTTTAACGATTTTAACGACAAAAATAACTCGGTCTCTTTCAATTTTAGAGAGTCTGAAAGAAACGGAAAGGAGACTCCAAAGATTATTTTTCGTTGTATAATCCCTTAAGTCCAAAAAAGCGTAAAATAATACAAAAGGGATGAATTTTCGATAATTTTAACGAGCCAAACAAGACAAGCGCTCGATCTTTTTGTGTAATAATCCCTCAGGTCCAAAAAGATTAAAATCTAGAGGAGGGATAGCACTTCCGATGCCTTTAATGAGATGAAGAGGCCAATCGCTCGGCAATGTTTTCATATTTTACGAGTCAGGTGAAAAGAGCTTAAAGAAGACTCGTTTTCGAGGAACGAGTGATGGTTTCGAGTAGCAGCTAATTCCAGGTAAGATTTAGAATTTTCCAATCACGGCAATGTCACAAGGATGGCTAACAGAATCACTCTTCGCAGATGTTCCTCGTAGGGGTAAACAATCATATGGGGGTGAATGATCGGCTAAAAATAGAGTGGAGGTGATGGCTAGAACATGACCAAGGCTCAAAAGCTGGCGATAAGGCATTCACAATGGTTATTTACCAGTTCATTTTTTAACGAGCTTAAACGTTGGGGGAAACATTTGCTCATGACTTATGTTTATTTTTTAATGAGCTTGAACTATGCACTAAAACTACTCGTGGAGGGTTTATTTTTTAACGAGCTTGAACTCTGCGACAACATTGCTCGCCAGTCGTATGACAAGAAATGTCTCATTCGAGATGTTATTTTGAAGTGGCTTACTTCTCTCAAGCTTTGCCATGGATCCTTTCTTTATGCAAGTTAGGAAACAACTAGCCTTATGATTTTAAAGGGTTAGAGGTCCTGAAAATTTAAAAAATAAATAGTCACTCTTCACTTGCATGCGGAAAGGTTTTGCATGCCCCCAAGTATATCGAAAAATTTCCAGGTTACCAAGAAAGTTCTATCCGCGTAGCAGATAAAATGCTTCCTTGGTGATGTCTATCGAAATAGACAAAGGTTAACGACACAGAAGCATTCCACTCACATAACTTTAACGAAGGTATCTTATTCCAGCCTGTTCCCATTTTCCTGTAAGGATGGGTTCGCCAGACTAGTCATATATCCCTCGTAGAAATCCATTCTATACCTAAGGTTTTCCTGCCGAAACAGACCAGGGTGCATGCCCCCTGGGTTTCAGTCACATCTTCCTAAATCACTTGCACTCATCAGGTGGACAGACTAGAGACCGATGAGACATTTCTTACATGAAAAGACCATTTAGGGATGGCATTTGACTATTAGTGATGTGTGATCCAGGGAATGACATTTGGTCCACGAGCTTGACCATTTTGCCTTTGTGTGGAAAACACATTACTCTAAAGAGTGAGGAGACGATGGCACCCATGCAATAAATATAATCGCGTCCAAGGAGTAGATTATAATCTAAAGGTCCTTGAACTACCATTGTTAGAATATTATATATATTACGGAGCAATGGAACACATAAAATATTGTAGAAATATAAACACAGAAAACGCACAAAACAAGAGAGACACAGATATACATGGTTCACCCAGTTTGGGCTACGTCCACCTCGAACAGCCATCCTTTCCTTTCTATTTTCTTAGCAAAAATGAAGAACACAACCTACAACAAATCTGCTGTAATATCCTCTGTCTTCTCTCACAGTCTCACCTCTCTGTTTCTCGCTCACACACAGAATACACATCTGTCTCACAGCCTCAAATACAATGCGCTCATACAAAGAGAGGGGTTGCCTTCTAGGGCAAAAGACCCTAAACTAAGCATAAGTTCTACCATCAAATCATCTGCGTAATGAACGACCCAGATTGACTAGAAGTTAATATACTTTTACAAGGCAATTTTACAGCTGTTTTTAGCCCCCCCTTGGACCCCCCCTGCAGCGAATATTTTATGGGCAGCGTTGCCGCCCCCATTTTCAACTGGGGTCCAATGTGGCGGTACTTTTGAATATAGAAGATAATCAGGCTCCACACCCAACAACCATAACATTCATGTGAACAGTTTTCCTTCTCAAAGTAATGGGCACATTTGGAAGGATCCCTAAAGGTCAACTCGTTCCCTTGTCAAAGCCTGTCAGATTTCTCATTTTAGGAAAAAGCGATGGTGAACCAAGTGCTTTCCAAGCAGTTGAGGAAAGGATACTCACAGAAGCCCCTTCATCAATGATGGTAACAACTAGGACCATTATGTAAGCTTGTACAATGATTCTGAATGGTACACTGGCTGGTAAACGAGGTCTGCCTAGTAGATTCCAGGCGAAGGAAACGACTAGGTTGCTTGGTGGTGGGACCAAATTGATGGTTGGATATGACTATGATGAACTTCCTTCCTATGATAAAGGAATGGGAGGACTGCCCCCAAGTTCATTAGAGTCTGTGTTGATGAAAATAATTTTAACGGTTTCGTTCTCTTTCTCTTCAGTGACGGTATCATTCGAAGATGAACACTCTAAAGGCAAGACCGGGTCAACTACCGTATCGACCCTTTGACTTTCATCTGGTATGGATTCAGAGGGTTCATTTTCAATGATAGACGCTTTGGATGGCCACAATGACGGGCCAACTGGATTTTCAACAGGTGGAGGACTTGGCAAGAGTTTTTTATATCCAGGAGGAAGTCGTAGTGGTGAAATCGGACGATTATCCAAAACTCTCTTAGCCTCGTCAAGGAAGGGACAACGGTGGATGGCGTGATTGCCTTCACACAACTTACAAGGAAGTTTAGGATTCCTTCTTTGTCCATGTGCTTCACTTTCACTAGTTGATGGTGAGAATTCAATATGATCGCCAGAGGTTGATGCTACCGGATTGTGTAAACCAGGAGACCAGTCCCTTAAGATCCGAGGGATGTAGGGACAATCTCGGTGATAGTGGTCTCCAATGCAAATGACACAAGGAGATTTAGGTTTTGACTCTGCGGTGTGAGGATTTTTGCTAGATGACACTTGGTTGCTCCCTTTCGATTTTGGTTCCTTTTTCTTCTTTTCCTTTTTCTCTTACTGCTTCTTCTTCTTCTCAGTTACTTGTTTTAGCTTTATCGGATTTATCAAGTGAAGAGGAAGGAGGAGAGGGAGAATTAGATGAAGTAGAAGGTTGGGAGGCAACTATAGTGTCGTTTAGTTGCTGATTAGTCTATTCAGGAATTATGGGATTCTGAACGACAGAGGTAGAGAAGAGCCAGACAGGAAAACCAATTGTCAATCCTGGAAGTGACAAAGTGGCCATATGGGGTGGACCAACATCTCCCCAAGAGGAGAAGGGACTAGGATTTCCTTCACGGGGAAATCCTTGGTTGGTAGACTCCATTTTATCAACCTGAAGATCAACAGGGGAATTTGTGAAGTTATTCCGATTAAAATAAATTTTTAGACGCTTTGACACAACTTGTTTTTTCAATTTTAAAGAGTCGAGAAAAAACAAAAGATGACTCTAGTCACCTTCGACTTTTATTGAGCCTAAAGTGACAAGTGCTCAGAGGACATTTTCCTTTAAGGAGTCTAAAAAGGAGCAAAAAGGACTTCTTTGGAGATCTAGGCAGAGAGGATTACCAAACCAATCGCAAAACTGCAAAATACTTTTTACGGTATGACAGTCAATCTTCCCAAATGCTGTGTTCGGTGCATTGCGATCGATAGGGCGGCAGACACAGCTTCCTAAGGATAAAGGATGCAACCTATTGTGGTCTCCCAATATATACTTGACGATACGTGGGAGCACAAGTCCGTACTGGCACTTGCCGTCTCAGAGTGGAGGAATCACCCAACCAACACTAAAAGCAACAGTTACCAGGTTTTACGATGCTGAAATACATCTCTAGCCTAGACCTCTAGATGTTGTGCATTAAGTTCCAATGCGTTGTTAGATTCATTGAATTTATTTTAAGTTGATCTTACTTAACAATTGCCTTTCAATTTCACCACGTGATGTTTATATAATTCCTAAAATGCAGTCTAAGATGATAAACAAACGTTTGATCTTCTTTTAGCAATGAAAATCCTAGCTACTCAAGGGAAGAAAGTCAAGAATCTTTTCTTCATAGAGCATAGAGCACACGCTAAATGCACAGTCCTAAATCAAGCCAAGAAATCAAAATGCAAATGCACATGCATGTATTTGTTTTCAGCTTTCTTAATGTGTGAATGACGTTAAGAAAGCTATGTGCAAAACTGAATTACTTTTAAAGTGACAGTACTCAACAAAATTCTTTTTCAAAACGAAGTGAAAACAAGATAGACACTTTTATGATTTTGAAATGGAAATTGCTTTTCGACACTTTAAAATTACTAATTCAAATCCTATGCAATGGAAACTGTATAATCGACTATCAAAAACAAAGGGATTGCTTTCTAAAACTGAAAACAACAGCTACGACACTTTCATATCTAGAGACGACAATTCGACTATGCTACTTTTTGCAAAAGAGAACTAAAAACGACGCACAATATATAAAAACATTTATAGTTCTTTGCACTAAGGAGGTGGAATAATGCAAGAGAAGGGGGTTTTCACAGAAGTACACTGACTACAGATAGCAAAACTCTTGAATAAGACTAAAAACAGTGAGAAAAATCCACAGTCAGAGGGTAAAGTTAACCCTCCCTGACCATCGCACCTGTTACACAGTGAACTCAGTATGCAACGCACCTACTGCACTCGGGAAGTGCGATGCATACAGGCTGCCTTGAAGGCAGGGTGTGATGGTAGCAGTGCGAGACTTTGAATGGGATTTCACTCATAGTTTGCAATCTAGTTCAGGTGTTTAGTCCGAATAAGTAAAGATCAGCGTATGTAAAACACAAGGTTGATCTAAGAGGTTACTAGAGCCACCACTTAGGGCAATTAGATTGCTTGCAGATCTATTGTTTAATTCATAAGAAAAACATGGAGATAGACTGAAGCAGCATTGATCTACTTTACATTTGTATAACAAATGCAGTTCGAAGGCTCGCTGGCTTGACTTCAGGCTCCGTCCATAAGTTTATAAAAGAAACAAGGATAGATAGGCTAACAAGTAATCTAGTCGATCCCCAGCGGAGTCGCCATTTTGTTATCCGGGAATATTGTCCACTTGGATGCTGCTATTCCCACTAAGATGGGTGGCAATCTTAGAAACAAACAATCAAAGTCTACTGTTGTTTCCTTTTATGAAAATAGATCAGAGGAGAACCAACAAGACTAACCTGATTCTTGCGTTTGATTTCCTCTCCTTCTTGATAGAGCTTCGCCGCTTCTTCTTTGTTGCCCAGCTTCAAAAGAACCTGTGGAATCACAGCAACATACTACTATGCAAGAAACAAGGATCTAAATTCATAAATAATACAGGATCAGATGTGTATTAATCATATACATGCATATATAAACAAGTACACAAGATTATGGAAGGAAAAAAGAATATCTTTATTAAGATGAAAAGTAGCAAGAGGATTACAACCATGTGCTCTAACCCAGCATCATCCTCTAGCTAGGAAGCCCTTCTTCACCTCAAGCAAAGCTTAGATCACCCAACACTATGAATGTACACCAGAAAACCAACAACGCTTCTCTATAAGATACAAAATTCCAGCCCCTGGATCTCTATGATGAGGGATCCATATATAGATGATTATAGAGAGGTGAGCCATCTTCTGGGATCTTGATTAGTGTCCTCTCTCTGATAGTTCCTGCTTCCACTTGGAGAATGATGATTTCTTACTCAATTTTGGTCGAAAATAGAGAGGCAAGTGTCAGAGGGGAAGCTTCTAGAAGATTCCATGATCTTCCACCTCGCATTTTTGTCCCTACCATTTGTCCATTCCCGACCATCGCACACTATAGAGGAGCAAATCAATATGCATCGCACTTTCTACACTAGGAAGGTGATATGCATCGCACCCCCTGCATTGAGCTTTAGTATGGTCCAGTTTTGACCATTTATGAGCAGTTTTCAGTGGAGAACTTCTAGGAGATGATGTAATCAGTTGAACTTTTTCCTTTAGGCAGTGAAGCAACACTTTTAGGGACTTAGGAGCCCTCAGTTTATGGACATTTATGATTGGGGTTGAAGTGCCCAAAAATGTCCATAACAGTTTGGATTCAAGTAACCAGGGGAATAAGAAGAAGATGAAGAAGAATAAGAAGTATGATATGCACGAGGCCACCTATGAAGCTACGGCTTCAAGTACATCTCAGGTCAGAACACCTTCTGCTCCACTGCAGAAGGTTAAATTTCCTTGTAAATTGTGCAAGGGTGACCATCTTCTTTGTGATTGTCTTGGCATTCCTAGGATCTTAGAAGTATGGTCTCATGATCCAGCTCATCCCTCATCATCCTCTGAAGCTCATGGTGATGCTACCCTATCAACTGGCAATGGTAAGAAGAAAGGGAAGATTTGATTCCCTTGTAGGCTATGTGAAGGCAACCATCCCCTTCACCTTTGTCCTCTCATGGATAAAGCTTCCACCGTTTTGGAAAGTCTTACAGCTTCTTCACCCCAACTCCCTGTCGGTTATCAAAGGCTCTCTTCAAACCATCTACCTATCAACAACGAGATTGACTTAGATTCTTCTCTTGTCCATCCTCCTCTTTCTGAACTTGGCTGTGCTAAGCCTGTTCCAGAGCAACCATTTGTCGGAAAGAGTGTTGGCTCGGGTTCACCACCCATCGATCACTCTACTTCGGAAGAGCATCATTCTCATGTTCTTCTCGTCTTGTCAGATTCTCCTGAGTCCGAAAATGACCCTCCTATCCCAGCTTATCCAGAGAGTCCTTCTTCGGTTCCTTTAGAGTAGAGGGCAATCATACGATTCCCCCACCAAGTAGTTCAGTCATTTCCTTCGACTAGAGTCACCTAACTGCTTTCCGCCTTCCATCCCATGTGCCTTTCCAGATTACAGTACATGCCTATGATAAGGCAGTACCTGGCACTGTCTTGGACGAGGGTGCATCTGTCAGTCTTATGCCTTCCACTACTTGGCAAGCTTTGGGCTCCCCACAGCTTGTTCCTGTCGCACAGAATCTGTTAGCATTTGACAGAGGAACCAGTCAACCATTAGGGATCCTTCCAAAGTTCCCTATTACTTTGGGAGGAAAAACCATCTATATAGACGTACTGGTTACCCAAGGTGCTTTAGATTTCAGTCTTCTCCTTGGCCGTGACTATGTTTATGCCATGGGGACCCTTGTCTCTTCACTTTTCCTTGTGTTTTTCTTTCCACACAATGGAAGAATCATGACTATAGATCAATTATCGTTCTTTAGTCCCCTGGTGTCTCCTGCACAGTTGTCATCCCCTCCTGTTTTTTATCCACCGTTTGTATCTGCCCCACCGCAGGTCAACTACATGGCTACTTATCCCGTGCCTGTATCTAGTGATGCTGCCGTCATGCATAGTGTCCTAGGGGCATTGGGTCTTGACTTCCAAGATGTTATCCTTCCACCGGGAGTGGCACTCTTGGAAGCAATGACCTCCTGTTCATTATGATGAAGTTTGTTGGGAGCATAGTTCGCTTTCCTATGTCAAGCTCCTTAAAAAATGAAACTGGGTCTAGTCAAGCATAGTTCCTGATCTTGTGTCAAGCTCGTTAAAAAATGAAACATGAGTTATGAGGATAGTTCTTTTACTGTGTCAACCTCATTAAAAAATGAAACAACTACCTTTCCAAATCGAGTCTTTTGATTAAGATCTCGTAAAATACAAGTCGAGTCTTTCTAAGATCTCGAAAGTGAATCTTCATTCCATCCACTTTGTTGAATGCAATGAAGCTTGGGGGGCATGTACCTCATTTTACATCATTATACTGGGGGCATGCGAAATTATAACAAGCATATTTTTTCGTTTCAAGCTTGTGTAAACATGAAACAAAATTCAAGCAGAGTTCTCCATGGTTCAAGCTTGTGTAAAAATGAACCCATACCCGATGTACATCTCGTGATTGCCATTTTTATCCGCTCAATTATGCTAGATGAGCCTTGGTTGTTTCATTCCATTGCCACGATCTCTTTTGCCGTCATATGTTTTCACTCGGTTGTTTTTTTCCTTCTTGAGGAACCGCAATAGTGAGTGGTTTATTACCAGCCTCTTGACATTCATGTTTTTGGCAGTTCCACCATTGCCGGAACCAGTTGCTACCCTTTTATACCATCGTTCTCTAGGATGAGTCATCTTTAAGCTCTTTTCTGGCTCGTAAAATATGGTTTATTGTCGAGTTTTTTTTCCCTTTTTGACTCTTAAGAAATAAAAATGGAGGTCTTCTTTCAGCTCTTTTCTGACCGTTTAAAGATGAAAAGATTGCCAAGTTATTCCTCTTGACTCGTTAAATGTAAATAAGAGGCGGTCGCCTTTAAGCTCTTTTCTGACCGTGTAAAGATGAAAAGATCGTTGGGCCCTTGTCATTTCAGGCTCGTTAACAGTTACGAAATGACGTGATTTCGGTCGCTTTTTTAATTTTTCAAGTCAAAGTCACTAATCATGAAAAGTACTCCTCGATCGTAATGGTCAGGCGGTTCTTTCGAGTATTGTTTTATACTTTCTCGGGCTCGAGAGACACAAATTTACGAAAAAGGACCCCCCTGGATTTTTCTTTTCTGCTGTCTTTTCAAACTCTCTAAACATGAAAAGAAGCCGAGTTCTCCCTTTGTCAGACTCGTTAAAACCGGATGACATTGGATTCAGTCGAAATGACATTACTCGAGTTTCTCCTTCCTAGGGCTCATTAAATGTGCTAGGATGGATTCGCCCGAAGGGAAAACTTATGTTACAAGCATATGCTATCCCCTTCAAGCTTGCTGATAAAAATAATTGGGGTACTCGCCAGAAATGGTGGGGAAAATGAAACTAGAATCATTGTCGTGTCGGGGTCATCTTGTTTGACCTCTCATCTGCTCTTTGCCTTGTCACCATGACCTATGATTGATTGATGTAAAATACTGCCAAGTCCACTGTCGTGCCACCGATATGTTCAAGAGAAGTTGACCTCTACAAAATATCAACCTCCCTCTGATAACTCATATGATCCCGATTCACAAAAACATTATCTTCCTCTGTCTCACATCGATGATGTGGGAAACAATATGGCCCACCTTTGGTCAAGGTCACTTCCTGTCGACTTCAGCTCATTATCCAGGAAGTTGATTTAGAGACTCCCTTCTGGTGCCTTGGAGCCTGCATGCCTCAATGGCAGGTTCTTCGCATTCGACGTAGGATTTTCATCATTGGCCTCTGATCGGATGATTCTACGAGTGTTCGACGCCAGCTCGCTGATTTACACGCTGCAGATTGTACCTGTAGTACCTTAAGGGCCATTGTCATTATTGGTGGTACCTCTCGTGTTTGTTAACAACTTTCATCATTGGCTAGTAATCAGATGGTGTTCCTGCATGTTCGACTTCAACTCATATATTCGCATGCTTGAACTTGTACTTTGTTCGGATTGAGATGGAGCACAAGACCCTAGATTTTGTCTGTTGGAATCCAGGCTGCGATTTTGTGGATTACTATGATTGTTACATGACTCATTCACTGGATGGCTACGACCATGCCTGAGTCTATTTATCGATCCTCATTGGATGGCTGCGCCCATACCTTGGATCTAGATTATTATGTACTCTACTATGGATGGCTGCGCCCACACCACACATATCATGTATTTGAGATATCAGTTGTACTTCTCCACGCAGGTTTTCCAGCAGTAGCGTTTTCGGTTGGACATGTTCTCGTAAAGCATTTCACCCCTCTCTCTCTTACTCAGGCCTCATGCTTTAGGGGGCATCTATTACATAGCAATTTGTCACCGTCCCTGCTATCCCTGTCCTGTATCTTGGAGGACTCATTCCGAGACCTATGAGAAGTGACATGGCCTAAAAACACTTGCATTGTATTCCTCTGAACATGAGCTTTGTTTGCCCTAAAGACATCTCTTGCTGAAAAACCCTAAAAATAGCTCTTTTTCCATTGGCGTGGTTCCACAGTTCAATGCTCGCACCAAGGGGGAAAATCCTCCAAAGAGGGCGCACCAATTGGAGCTCTGTCATAAATTCGCACCTGCACCAACCATATTAAGAGGTGTTTTTTAAAATAAATGGCCGAAGTTTCATCCTAACAAATTCCTGGACTGCTATCTATCTTGAGTTGGGTGGTTTGGCTACGGATTTCCATAGAGAGGAAGTGGTTTGCCACCTCTCATGGAAGCTTCCTTGATGATATGGCCAATCCCATGATTATTGGTTATGATCCCAACTCCCCTTCCTCCATCTATAAAATCTTGCCCATTTCCTTTGCAAGCTAGGTTTTAGTTTTTATTTCCAGAGTTCCAGAATTCCCGAATTCCCAAGATCCCCATGCTGCAAGAGCCTTCTCGATTCACTTAAGGCAAAATCCAAGCAAAGAGACTATTGTCCAGATCTGAAGAGAGAGGCTTGTCCTTATTCCCGACAGGATTTGTGAGACATGTTCCATTGACGACCTGCCAAAGGAGAATCCAGCGTCAAAACATTGGTTGTACTCTCCTTTGATTGATTATTAATGAACGACTATTGGTTATGGTTCCACTCTTGTTATTATTTATGATGATGATGAGTTATGTCTTTTCTGACTGACATATAGTTGCGTATACTGGATTTTATGCTTGCATTTGTATTGTTTTTGCATGTGCAGGTGTCTATTCACGGAGATCGTGAGGATTGTGATTTGCCGGAGCAGAGGAACGAGAGCACGACCTCTCCTACAAACAATAGCGTTGGAATCCAGGTAGGCCTTCATCGCTGGTCTGTTTATTTGCAATTAGGAACTTGCGCTATAGTGTTTGATGATTGTTGCTAGATCCAGTCTGGGCTAGTAGGGATCGCCTCTGTCCGCAGAGGGGATTTACCTCTTCAACAATTTAATGTACCTTGTTTTGCGTCATTATGCTGGGGGCATGTGAACTTATAACAAGCATAGTTTTTCATTTCAAGGTTGTGTAAACATGAAGCCGAATCCAAGCAGAGTTCTCCATGGTTCAAGCTTGTGTAAAAATGAACCCATACCCGATGTACATCTCGTGATTGCCATTTTTATCTGCTCAATTATGCTAAATGAGCCTTGGTTATCTCATTCCATTGCCACCATCTCTTTGGCCGATCATATGCTTTCACTCGGTTTTTTTTTCCTTTCTTGAGGAACCGCAACAATGAGTGGTTTTATTAGCCAACCTCTTGACCATTACATGTTTTGAGCAGTTCCACCATTGCCGGAACCAGTTGCTACTCTTTATACCACTCGTTCCTCTAGGATGAGTCACCTTTAAGCTCTTTTCTGACTCGTAAAATATGAAAAGATTGCCGAGTATTTTTTCCCTTTTTGACTCGTTAAAGAGAATAAAAATGGAGGTCTGCTTTCAGCTCTTTTCTGACTGTTTAAAGATGAAAAGATTCCCGAGTTATTCCTCTTGACTCGTTAAATGTAAATAAGAGGTGGTCGCCTTTAAGCTCTTTTCTGACCATGTAAAGATGAAAAGATCATTGGGCCCTTGTCGTTTCAGGCTCGTTAATGGTTATGAAACGACGTGACTTCGGTCGCTTTTTTACTTTTTCAGGTCGAAGTCACTAATCATGAAAAGTACTCCTCGATCGTAATGGTCGGGCGGTTCTTCCGAGTATTGTTTTATACTTTTTCGGGCTCGAGAGACACAACTATATGAAAAAGGACCCCCCTGGGGTTTTATTTTCTACTGTCTTTTCAAACTCTCTAAACATGAAAAGACGCCGAATTCTCCCTTTGTCAGACTCGTTAAAACCAGGTGACATTGGATTTAGCGAAGTGACGTTACTCGAGTTTCTCCTTCCTAGGTCTCGTTAAATGTACTAGGATGGATTCGCCCGAAGGGCGAACTTATGTTACAAGCATATGCTATCCCGTTCAAGCTTGTTAATAAGAATAATTGGGGTAATCGCCAGAAATGGTGGGGAAAATGGAACCAGAATCATTGTCATGTTGGCAGTATGTCGCTCTTGAACATGTCACTTGTCTGCATTCGTGTCAGGGTGGGGACATATCATCTCGTGTTTCACTTGCCTCCGTGGGTTTGGGTCATCCAGTTTGACCTCTCATCTGTGCTTTGCCTTGTCACCATGACCTCTGATCGATTGATGTCAAATACTGCCAAGTCCACTGTCGTGCCACCGATATGTTCAAGAGAAGTTGACCTCTACAAAATATCAACCTCCCTCTGATAACTCATATGATCCTAATTCACAAAAACATTATCTTCCTCTGTATCGCATCGATGATGTGGGAAACACTATGGCCCACCTTCGGTCAATGTTACTTCTTGTCGACTTCAGCTCATTATCTAGGAAGCTGATCTAGAGACTTCCTTCTAGTGCCTTGGAGCCTGCATGCCTCAATAGCAGGTTCTTCGCATTCGATGCGAGGTTTTCATCATTGGCCTCCGATCGGATGATTCTACGGGTGTTCGATGCCAGCTCGCTAATTCACACGTCATAGATTGTACCTGTAGTACCTTGAGGGCCATTGTCATTATTTGTGGTACCTCTCGCATATATTAATAGCTTTCATCATAGGCTGGTAATCAAACGATGTTCTTGCATGTTTGACTTCAGCTCATATATTCGCATGCTTGAACTTGTACTTTGTTCGGATCGAGATGGAGTGCAAGACCCTGGATTTTGTCTATTGGAATCTAGGCTGCGATTTTATGGATTACTATGATTGTTACATGACTCATTCACTAGATGGCTGCGACCATGCCTGAAAGTATTTATCGATCCTCACTTGATGTCTGCGCCCATGCCCTGGATCTGGATTATTATGTACTCTGCTATGGATGGTTGCGCCCATACCATACATATCATGTATTTGAGATATCGGTTGTACTTCTCCACGCAGGTTTTCCGGTGACAGTGTTTTTGGTTGAACATGTTCTCATAAAGCACTTCACCCCTCTCTCTCTCTTGGGCCTCATGCTTTAGGGGGCATTTGTTATATAGCAATTTGTTACCGTCCCTGCTACTCCTATCCTGTATCTTGGAGGACTCATTCCGAGACCTATGAGAAGTGACATGGCCTAAAACCACTTGCATTGTATTCCTTTGAACATGAGCTTTGTTTTCCCTGAAGACATCTCTTGCTGAAAAACCCTAAAAATAGCTCTTTTTCCATTGGTGCGGTTCCACAGTTTAGCCCTCGCGCCAAGAGGGAAAATCCTCCAAAGAGGGCACGCCAATTGGTGCTCTGTCATAAATTCACACTCGCGCCAACCATATTAAGAGGTGTTTTTTAAAATAGATGGCAGAAGTTTCATCCTAACAAATTCCTGGAGTGCTATCTATCTTGAGTTGGGTGGTTTGGCTACAGATTTCCATAGAGAGGAAGTGGTTTGCCACCTCTCATGGAAGCTTCCTTGATGATATGGCCAATCCCATGATTATTGGTTATGATCCCAACTCCCTTTCCTCCATCTATAAAAGCTTGCCCATTTCCTTTGCAAGCTAGTTTTTACGTTTTAGTTCCAGGGTTCCAGAATTCCCGAATTCCCAAGAGCCTCATGCTGTAAGAGCCTTCTCGATTCCCTTAAGGCCAAATCCAAGCAAGGAGACTATTGTCTAGATACAAAGAGAGAGGTTTTTCCTTATTCCCGATAGGCTTTGCGAGACATGTTCCACTGGCGACCCGCCAAAGGAGAGTCCAGCGTTAGAACATTGGTTGTACTTGCCTTTGATTGATTATGAATGAACGACTATTGGTTATGGTTCCACTCTTGTTATTATTTATGATGATGATGAGTTATGTCTTTTCTGACTAACATATAGTTGCGTACACTGGATTTTATGCTTGCGTTTGTATTGTTTTTTGCATGTGCAGGTGTCTATTCACAAAGATCGTGAGGATTGTGATCTGCCGAAGCAGAGGAATGAGAGCACCACCTCTCCTACAAACAATAGCATTGGAATCTAGGTAGGCCTTCATCGCTGGTCTGTTTATTTGCAATTAGGAACTTGCACCGTAGCGTTTGACGATTGTTTCTAGACCCGGTCTGGGCTTGTAGGGATCGCCTCTGTCCGCAGAGGGGATTTACCTCTTCAACATCACCTATATTCCCTGATACAGTTTGCAGCAGTGATGGAGGAGCGACAACATGGGAAGTCGTATACAATAGGCTTGAAGATGAGAGCCCTAAAATTACTGTCATGTAGAGTCCAAGGACTATCTTACCTTGACACCCTTTTTGCTTGTACTTATTCCTTTTCTCCTATACCTATCACCTAAATAATGCAATAGACACAAGGATTTGTTAAAGATAAGCAATTACATGTCTTCTTATTCATATTTGTCTATATACCTTATTGTTTTTTTTAAAGAATGCATTCAGCTACGGAATTTGCCTATTTTTGCAGCTAATTTGGATTTCCACAGCTACCTCCATTTTTAATAGGGTTTATAAGCTCCAGCTCAACGAAGCAAGATATGGACAGATGAGGAATGATCCCCTCATGGATTCTTTCCTATTCCTTGAAACCAATTTGTCAAGAAAATCACATGATAGCACGATCAACCCAAAGTCAACTGTAAGATTATCGCCACGACAGAGACTGAGTTTTCTCAAAATTGTATTGATTTTCTTTTCAAAATATAAAATCGATTATTTAGTGATATTGTTTGATTTAGTAGGATTGAAATAAAGATATAGAGGCTTGAGATTCTCAAACTGTTATACTGAGAAGTATTGTAAAAGCAGTAGGTACTCTGTATTTTGGGTGCACGCTAATATATGTAATTTCTAAGAACATTTGTTAAAACTTATTTTCAAGTAATAGACTTAGTTTATGTTTGTTCCATGTTGTGTTGATTGGAGATTGATGATTGTTTCGTGGAGGGACCCTACATCCAGTACAGGTCTTTAATCAATTGCACAAAGATTTCTTTAATTTCTTAATTGTAGATGCTCTATTTTGTTTGTTGAAATACAGTATGATGAATTCACCATTAAATCATTGTCTGCATAAGCAATTCCTTTTTCTTTTTGCCTAGCTTAATTATGTTGTTTCATTTTCTTTTTATCTGGTACAGTTCGATTATTTTCCTTGATTGCATAGTCAAGTGTTTCATTTTTATAGCATGGTTTCTTTTCAATTTATTAGATTTATGACTTGTTTGGATGAAGTTGAATGTGTAAAAGAGTCACAATCATTTCCTTGAACAATTAAATCTAGACATCATTCCTTAATATGATAGAATAGATCTCTTTATCACATAGTAATTTAGGCTTGGCTTCAGCATAAAATCTAAAGATAAAATCCAAAACAGTCTAACAAGAAGTAAGGCTTAGAATCACACTTAAACTATCCATAAATTGATTCAATAGAAGCTAATTTCTAAGATGAGTAGCTAACAACCTTAAGGCATAGTTCTTTAATATAATCAATAACACCATCTTCATATTAACTCTAATTTAGACTTTAATAAGAATATAGATATCTTAACAACATCAATCAACTTCTAGCACATATAGTGCACCTATGCTTCATCAGTATATCTGCCCTGGTTGATAATTTAGGTTGATAATTAAAGGACATTAAATTGGCTCAAAATGTCATAAAGGCAACAACTGACTCAATAAAACTTTCGGGGGTCCAATTCAAAGATGTTTCCTATTCCTTCCTTCACAGAATAGGAGCAAGAGTGAAAATACTCCCATACACTGATATAATTAGATGGTTGTGGAAATCTCAATATTGAAGACACACCATTCAAGAACTCGAAGATGGAGCTCATGGGGTCATTCAAAGCTGAAGACTTGAAGCAAATTTATCATATACCTAACCCTCAGGACATATATGACAAATCATACCTGGCCAAATTCGCGAAGAATGAAGAACCTTTCAAGATGATCCATGGATGGAGGGTACTCGAGAACAAGTTCAAATATGATAAAATGGGTATGTATCTCGTATCTTCTTTGGAAAACCCTACAATTATGAAGCTTCTATGTTTTGTAGGCTATATGGATTACTTAATAATACCAAGTTTTCCATAGAATGGATTCCTTTAATTGATGCTTGTGTCAATTCCCACATAATCAATTGGGCCACTATCTTTTCTGATAACCTAGCCACTGCCATCTCTTAGTATTTTCAGAAGAGATCCTCCTCCACATAGAACCTTCCTCCATTTTATTTCACTGCCTATATCATGGATGCCATCTATTTCTGCATTAAATTTCCATTCATGGGTTGGAAAATGGACTTTGCGGGATCCCTACCCCATCCATCTCAGCCATTAATAGATTTGGAATCCCATTATATACCCCATTTTTATAAAGTATGTCATGGTCTTATTTTAATATTGCATCAATTTATTTTCAATAAGAAATCCCCCAGGTTTTCCAAAGAAGCCACTATAGAACTTCTCGTATTAGGCAAGTATTTTGTTGAAGAATGGTTTACATACATCAGGGTTTTTGGTAGTACAGTGGACCCACATCTCCTCCCTTTGTATGTGTTTGATAAACTATTAGCAAGAGAAATAGCCCACGACACCATGGGAAAAGTCTTAACCAAGACCCTAAGAGATAACAAAAAGTCATTGTGGCCATATTTTCCCATTCGATGTGGTTCCTTTTCATTAGAAAATTTTAACCATGCAACCAAGGAATCACTAAGCCTAGAGAGTTTTAGGGTCCATACTCTATTGAAGAGGAAATTAGATCCAGACAAAATAGCACATAATATTACTACCGTAATAAAGATTAAGCCCTTTAAACATGAGGCTAATGATTCTAAATATATTTTGCAATTAGCTGAGTCATTCGAACAAGAATTTGAGTGGGTGAAGGCCAATTTGAGTCTTAAACATTTTGAAAGCTTTCTAGAATTCAAAAACAAAAGGCTTGAAATAATTCCATTGCATTTGTTAAGAATCGAAGACACGCCTACACTGAGTGTAACTATGAACAACAATGAACCAAATTATCACATAGAATCTCAAGTAGAAACAGGGAAAGCACATGATATAGGGAAAGCCCAAGACACCGAGAATATAGTGGAATCCAGCAGGAGGTTAGCCAAAAATCAGGTCATAAATGACCTGACTAAAGCTATCGGCCCTGAGATCAAAATCAATAATTTAGATTAGGGGTGGGACCAATTCAATAAGAAACTACAACACACTCCTAAGACAACAGATGCCCAGGAAACAATGGAATATCACACTCCCCTGCAAACTCCAAAAACTTCAAAGTCTGAGCCGATGGATGAGCAAGGAACAAGTTCATAGCATACAGAAATCATTCCTACATTGCCAACATCGGAAATCATCCAAAAGGTGACTGAAATTCCTCCTTTAGATGTGTTCTATAGCCCACTACACAAGGTTGTAGTGAGAAGACAGAGAAAAAGAAGGAGGGCGGAAACACCCGAGATTCTAGTAGGGAATGAGCCAATGGACATAGTCTGGAAGGATATCCCTTCCAATCTTGTTGAAAATTTAACAAGACTATAGCAGTTTACAGTGACATATGCTATTGTCACCATGGATAAAGCTACAAAGATATCTATTTTATTAAGGGAGAGGGAAGAAAAGATACGCATCTCGAGCAAAAGCTGCAAATTGAAAATGCAAATGTGAATCAACAATCTGCTAAACAAATTGCTCAATTGCAACAAAATATGGAAGTGTTAGAAATAAGCCATGAAACATACATTCTACGAAGAACATGCAAATTCAAGAGTTGCATGAATCCATGGAAAAATATGAAGATGTCCCTACTATCAATGAATTCATCAAAGAGGCAGTAGAGCTAAATTCCCTTCTATCAAAATAGCAAGAGCTATTTTTCCAAAGAATGTTGCATATCACTCCTTATCTGATCACTAGTGATCAATTAACAGAGAAGGCAATTGACTAGAGAACTGAATTTAATGATTTAAATACAAGGATATCTGAATTCATTGAATGGAAAGAAACAGAAAAAGGAAGGAGAGCTAATCTACTCGAGATTAAGGAGACACATAAGGAAATTCTATTCATTGATTGGGATGCACAGATCAAGCAAGCTGAATTAGTGGTGGCAAGAGCAACAAGGGTGTCAAAGAACATAGTAAAAGCAATAAATCACACTTTGCATGCCACCAACCTAGTGAAAGAAGGTAACCTGAAATCACTGCCACATTTAAACGACTTGCATAAAAGAAGGAAGGAAAGAGCAGAAATCCAAAGGGAGGTGATGGAAAATTAGCAAAGATTGACTGAGAAGCATATTGGCAATACCTTGTCAAGCCACACAACCAAATCATGATGCTCAATTTCTCCCTCCATTCAACTCAAAGGATTCTGCCACCTCTCACAAATGCTATCTTTGCAAGACAGGTCAGAATGCATTTTGGGACACCTCCTCAACTGAAACCAATAGCTGATATATGTGATCTAAAGGAGAAGCTGGCAGATAGAAAGTCATCTTTATAACCTCTACTCATCAAGACATTTTTATTTTTAGAGTTATTTGTTAGTTAGTAGGAAGGTTGTTTGAAACCTCGTCAAATTTTTGTATAATATATTTTTGAACATTAGTTAGATAGTATTTATACCCTTCTCATGCATTTAGAGAAGGGTCCAAAATTTTATCAAAAACATTTGCAAAGAATGCACTTCTGGAAGTTTTTGAATGCCTTGATGAAATTATGGAACATGGTCATTTCTTTTAAATATCATACTACTTTCATTTGTTGATGCACTATTGTATACTTGGAAGATAATTTGATCTGAAGAAAGGAGTTGATCTATGTCATTAGTCAAATGAGCATAACTTCACACATATGGTACTTTTATCTTGTATGATTAGTTTTGTTTCTATTTAATTAGTGATAACATTTCATTTTCATGAATTGTATATGAAATATGTTCACTTGGCTTTTGGTCCCCCCAACTAGATGGTGTGCGACACTTACATCCATTAAAACCTTCAAATGGGCTCATTTGTAAGAAGGTATGTGTTGGGAAGCAGATCCCCTCATAGCATGTTTTTGGGGCTTGAAGCCCAAATTTTGGTCAAGTGTAATGTAAAGACCCCACAAAATGCAGGCACAGAGCGTGAGAGTCTAGGGTTGTCCAACCTAAAATAATGTAATTTATTGTATGGTATGTCGGCCTACCCATGGTCTGCGGACCATGGGATTGTATAAATAGACCGAGGCTCTAAGTGTAAAGTCAATCTAAGTTTTGAAAAGTAACAAATAGATGCGAAAGCATGGTTAGAAGATAGAAGTAAATCTGAAGTGTATTGGGTCATAGTGGTAGGTAGAGGCTCTGTAGTTGAGTGCGCAAAGGCCTAGTAGAGTCTATAGCTGAGTGCGCAGACCCCTGCAGTTGAGTGCACAAGGTAGAGTTGGGTCTGTAACTGAGTTTGAGTATTAATAAAGATAAGATTGATTAGAATATTATGCGTCTGTTTGCATATCTATATTTCGATGTTATGGTTATCTTTATGCATTTATATTGTTTTCAAGTGCTCGCGCTAATCTAGAAGTCGAATACGTAATAAGAATATTGGGTCTGAACAAACTAAGTTAAGCACTAATCTAATAGCATAGTAAGGATCGGATCAGAATAATATGAAGGTGTGCATGGGTTACGAAGAATAGAAATTTGTGTGGAGCAGTGCAACATGCAGATTAGGACTGCAAATGTCCATAACCCTCATCAAGACATCCCTAGGGTGCGAAAACCTAGTTCCAGCACCCTCCCATACTAGTTCGAGTGAGACCTCGGTCCACACTCCGCGGATTGTTGCCGAAAGGGCTAGTAGTACCAGGATTTGCTTGGCTAAACTCATTGCTAAACCAGGGTCAAGTCCCATGTAGCCAACAAATTGTTCCATTGCCAAGACCAGGATCTTCCTAAGGGATGTCTGATGTCGTGCCAATGGAACCCAACAAAGAAGGAAATTGAAGAGCGGTTGGATAAGAAGATTCATGAGTTCGTAACACAGGAAAATAGAACTCCGCAGGTATTTGAGAAAAGGTGGCTGGATTGCTACATATATAAAAAAATCCACGAGATCTTCTTTGCATCCCTTCCTTCTGAACTGTACGAGTGGATCGCGAGGTTATCTGACAACCAGGGAAGGTGTAAGATCAACCAACCGATAGTGTGGACTCTGGAATTAGTACGCAGACTAGAGTCATCAGAAGATAAGATCACGCGAGCTGTGGACCATTAGCTTGACTAGGTAATAGGGGGCTTTATCATTGAGTTCACGGTAGACACAACCGTGAGCTACAGCAAAGCAGAATGACATTTCTCAAGGGACCGCGAGGTAAGTACATTAAATTTTTGAATACCTGGATTAAGATGTTGTTATGTGAAAAGAGGGTTATGTGAATACATTAATGTTTAGAATGATGCGGAGTGGAAAGATCTACAAAGGTAGCGGGGAATAAGGAAACAGTCCCTTAATTTCGCCTTCACGAGAGAGCGAGGAAGAGCTCGCTCGGGTCTCTCCGAGAAAGGCAGTCAGTTTGATAAGGTAGCGCACTCCACAGTTACCACCTTCACCTATGCCACCACCTGCTTCACCTGCTTCACCTCCATCTCCACTCACTCCACCTCCACCAAACCCACAGTTCAGCATGGAGAGTGCGATCAAGCTAACTGTATTCAGAGGAGTAGGGAATGAGGATCTAGACTAGTTCTCGTTCGTGGTAAGAGTGGTGTGGGAAGCACAAGGGGTCATGAATGACAACATTAAGAAGGCTACATTTGTGAGCGCATTGCAGGATTGCACGTTGACATGGTATATCAAGCACAAAAACCCAATTTCCACCTTTCATTTCATATTAACTTTAATATTCACTATATTAATTTAACTCCCTAAAATAGACCCCTTTCTTGTATATTTATTAAATTCCATATGATAATATCCCACTCAAGGTTTGAAATATAAGCCTTACTTAGTAAATTAACTAAATGGATTACTTAGCCGCTCAGCGACTAGTTAAGAGCCATAACCCTCCACCAAATGAAAAGGGGTTAATTAATCAAATAGGATTAATTAATAACCTGTTCCACCAATCAAATCACCGCCTACGTCATAAACCCTCCCTAATCAACATTTAGTTAACATTTCCACTTATTAAAACCTCATCGAGCCCCTCCATTAAACTTCCAACCGAATCATTCCTCGATCACCATATGATCTGACCCCTTCAAATCCAATGACTGACACTCATATTGGGCAGCCTTCAATGCCAAATGTTACCCACCTGATGTGAGCAGTTTCATTGTTCACCCCGCCACTACACGACGCCCGATGAATGGGATCGGGCGACCTCCCCTCAAGACTACCATGACTCATAAGTGGTGTGATGACCTTTTCAATACTGCTTCCCCGCCATTTCGATAAACTGCCCATCCGTTCATTTAATTGACTTTCGCACCATATTTCAAAATTCTACCCGTTAAACCTTATAACATGAAAACCTGTGTTTTTATTATTTTCCCTGTTTGAATGTGTAAACCTATGAAACCTTCTAGCGCCTCCTTGAACCTCTACAACATGATTTCACCATCTATTTTCAGTCCAAAACTCCATTGTAACCCCTTTCCCTGTCATCCCTGTGTTAGAGAGCCATCAAGCGCCCTTCATGAAGACCTGTATTCTCTTAAATAATATTGAATTTTTTAGGTTATCAAACTAAGATCAGAGCTTGGATAAACAGTTCTGATACTTGTCATAGAACTGGTTTATTCCAGGGATTAACAGAAAACCTCATTCAGAACTTGTGCTCATAGGATGAACACAATTATACAAGGAAACAAAGAAGAAAACAACTACATAGAGCATTGAAAGTCAAAATAGAGCAACCAGACAGAGAATACAATTACAAGGCATATGAATACAATAAGCATGGACTTAACCTATATCCACTACCTGATACTGATATGCACAAGAACAAAAGAAATTACTGATTGAAATACACAGTAAACAGTAAAACAGTGAAGGTAAAAGGACAAAGTAAAGAACAGTCAAAGTGTATCAGCGTTAAAGAGTATCAGACTGAAGACCAAGTCAAGTAAATCAGCTAGCATGAAGATAAACAACAAGGAAGATAGTTACAAAGCATAACATACAGTTTCATGTCAAAGTGAAGATAGATGAAAAAACAGAACGGTAAAAGTAAAACAGTAAAAGTAGACTTGGGTGTAGTAAGGGTTAAACGGAGATGAAAACACTTTCACCAACAACAATGAAGTTAATCCAAAGTAAAAGTGAAAAACGGTTAAAAAAATTGAGGTTAAAAGATGAAATCAGAGCAGAAATTGTACATTCTTCAGAAATTTCCTGTTTAAGTCATAGTTGTTCAGAAACTATTATGGCCAATCCAAGAAGTATTTTGAGAAAATGGAGGAGGTTTTTGTTTCTAACAGGCTAACCTACAAAAACCTATCTCACTTTTTACACACATATTTCAAAACGTGAGACAACTGCATATATTCATAGCCTATTTTTCTGACTGTGCAAAGTCTTGTTTTAGACATCTTTTTGCAGAGAATATTGTGAATAGATGGAGCTAAATTTTGGGAAACTGAGAGTGGTTTATCTCAAACACTTTCTTATCTAAAATAACCTCTTTCACTTTTTACATATCTATCTCGTATTGAGATATAAAAAGGTGTTAATGGACCCTATTTTTGCAGAATTGTTGGGGCATAATGCACAAAGAAAGGATGCAGCTAGTGACTTGGATGCCTCATCATCAATTAAGAGTTGCTATCAAATTCGAATTTATCTTATTTGTCACCATAAATCCATAAAAGTAGTTCCAAATAGATTCATAAGTTTTGAATGTCCTTTATTTAAGTTCTATTAGTGTAAAACAGGTTGAGATATTTGTACAACCAATCTTGATATTTTTTCAGTATATTTCAGTTTAGAATTTGTATAACTAATTGTTCATTTGAAGTATTTTGATGTGGATTAAAAATAATTTCTGTAGAATTTTGTTTTGAGCTAAAGGATCTATTGTAATCAAGGTTGGGACTGGTTTACTGGATTAAATAAAGATGAGGACATTTCACTCGATTCATGTGCACTGTGGGAAACAAATAAGTATCATTTCTCTGAGTTTGAATATTGTTTTCCTTTATGTTATGAAATATCATATGTGTTTTCTTATAATTCTTAAAAGAAAACGGGGAATAATATCATCAGAATTAGCTTAATTGCTCTCTATTCTAACTGTTTTCTTATTTAATGTTTTCTGCTAAATTGCTTAAGTTCGGGAATTCTTAATTGCTCCCTCACTTTTGTAATTCATTCCTTATATTGGCCCCTAGTAAAGGATTCTTAATTGCCCTTGCTATTTTCCAAACACGCCTTCTTCATCTTGATCCCTACTAAGGATTCTTCATTGCCCTTGGCCCTGGTTAAGATTTCCATTCATTAAGACTTTCAAATTTGTCCTTGCTGTGCTAGCTTGCCTTGTGAACTCTTACCTCAATGATTAATCAAATCCAAATAAGCCTTTCCTACTTGACTCCATAGCCCAATGGCTTAAATATCTGCTTTGTCCATTTGTTCCCTTAATTCCACCAAACAAATCAAAACAAATTCATTAAGCATTAATAACTAGCCTAATATCATATCAAAACAATGCTAAATCATAAAGAGAGAGCCCTCTCTGAGTGTAGATTGGCTAGGATCTATATTTAAAAGATTTATTTGTGGTTACCTCGAAAATTTCTTTCTTTAACCTTGAGAAAATTTTGAGTGATAACATAGTGGCGACTCCACTGGGGAGAACTAACATTTTCTTTAGAATTGTTTTACAAGTTTAGATCTGATCTATGACGATGGACAATGATAAGGCACACAAAGGTTAAAATCATCCACCTGGTGACTCCAAATCAATTCTACAATCAAGACTCCACTGGAGAAATGAATCTAAAAGAACTATGTGAAAAGATCACGGCTTTAACTTGGATGGTTATCCAAGACATTATGTTCTTTCTTATTGATAAAGTTTTCCAATGTATATTGTATTTTAGAGAAGGTTTTAGATTAAATTTTTATTATTTTCCTTTGAAAAATGTAGATATAAAGTTTGCTTACACATTTGAAAAACAATATTCTAACTCTTATGAAGATCATTTTCTAATTGAGGAGAATAAAAAAATAAGACTAATCATACAATCCCTGTACATATTCTAGTACCTCATAAAGTTCCCAATAGATATAAACCACTCATCTTACCTTCTACACTCCATGCTTTCCCTAACAATTATTACAAGCACCTCCCTAGGTTTGATCGAGAGAATGGTATCACTGCCCAAAAACATATTCAAGCTTTTGAGGATTATCTTAACTTATTTGAAGTAGATGAAGAGGATGTTAGTATTAGGCTTTTTGCTCTTTCTTTGCAAGATAAAGTCAAGAGTTGGTTCAAAACCCTACTTGAGGGAAGCATCTCAAATCTCTAGTAGTTTCTCAAACTCTTCCTTGATAGATGGATAATCAAAGTCAATCTTCTTGTAATCATAGAAGAATATAATTAGGTAAAGAGATATCCAGATGAAACAATACAACAATTTCAGATAGATTTAATCAAATCTATTATTCAGTGCGATCAAATATAAAACCTCCCCCTGGTTCAGCTCTTTTGCATTACCCAAGAGCATTTGATCTAGAGCTAGAATTTCAGCTAAGAGAAAGAAACCCCTCAACACTAGAACATATGCAGAACATGGCAGTAGATGTAGAAGTTAATCCGCAAATTAGAAGAGAAAAGTTGCAGAGGTGAAACTTGACATTTTCGTAAAAAATTTAGAGGAGAGGATATAAAAGCTCACCATGAAAGATGAGATTTTTGTTCAAAATCACCATGACACATTTGTTTCACAAAAAGAAGAGGTTGACAGCCATGAACAAATTCTTGTTAATTCCAACTACCATAAATATGAATATAGAGTTATAGAACCATATGTGTAGAGGCAATCTACTAATATAATATGTACATTTGGTGACATTACTTCTTATGATGATGTGCCTAAGCTTGATCACTATAATAATGATTATGTTCCTCAAATCCAAATTAACCTGGTAGAGGAGTCAAAAGCTAATTTGAGGAATAAGGAAGTTTAGGTTCAGTAGCTTGAAAATAGTGCAGCTTGTTCATTTCAGTTATGAGAATGAGGAGGAAAGTGCAGAAAATTTTGAAATCAATGAAGGAACTTTACCATTATGTTTTTCTTCATTTTAGTTTATCAGAAATAACTTTCATGCAATCAGAAATCAAATGTCAACAAGTTTTGATATTAACCATCTAGAAGGCAATAAAATCCTTGTTCAAGAAGTCTTCTCATATCTAGATTTGCAACCCCAAAATGCCATTGAATGTCAGGTTGTAGAAGAAGACTTGGAAGTTGGAACATATGGTCAAACTATCCAAGATGATTCCCTACCATTCTATTCTGAGTCAGTTCAGTTTTTGAAAGGAAATTTGCAAAATCTATCTGTAAAAAAGGATGAGCAGTTTTTAGAAAATCATGCAGTTCCATTGGAACCAATAGAAAACGGATGGCAATAGTCTCTTCAAGTCTTTCATGATCCAATAGTTGATGTGTTGGATGGAATTTGTAGTCAAAGTCCTTCTCCATTAGTGAACTATGACTTTGAAAAAGTATTGATACAAGCTTGGCTAGGCAACTAGTTTTCTTCCCATTTTCAGAAGAAACATCATCACAAAGCTCATTTGAAAACATGCAGGGTGATAAAGATGAAGGTATTATTTTAGTTTCACGTCATGCAGGCCATACACAATAGATGTACAGTTGTTTGAATCAGTTCAAGAATAGTGTATATATTTTACAAGATCCTTTTGTACAGTTTCTAGATTCAACAAAGGAAATCAGGATTTTCCTTATCTTCTCAAAGATTAACAAGGCTATATCTGATTTCGGGATCTCAATTTTAATGAACAACAAGCACAAGCAACAGAATTCACGAGTTTGTATGATTCTTGAGTGGTTTCATTGGTTGTTTCATTTTACCTAACCAGCAGTCATAAAGCTGATTAGAGTAAATAGGTAGAATTTTAGTTTGAATAAATTCAGTTTTCAGTAGCAAGTATATGTTAGATCAGATTTTAGTTTGCAGAAAAGGGTGTATTTTTAGTTCAAAAGTTTCAGTCACAAATATTATACAACAGAGCATATACATGTATGGGATTGGCTCAATGGATCAGGCTACTAGTCAACGATGTCCTTGACATTTCACAAGGAAATGCCATCCCCAAGTGAAGACGCTGTTAGGTTCCTATACCAATAGGTGTCATAATTTATGATTGACTTAGTTTATCTCTGTAATATGTAAATACCTTTGCTTTCAACAAATGTTTTCCATATTCAAAAAATTAAAAAATGTAAAGAGGGTATATCCTAAAATAAAACTCAAAGGGTAGAAACAATGAAAAGGTAAAAAAAAAAAGATGAAAATATGAACCCCAAAGAAAGAAAAGACCAGGAAAGTGTGCAAGTCCAAATGCCACTATTATTTACTTTTCTGTATAATAATGATTGTGTGCAACTTTTTATTCATGCCACAATCCATGGTAATCAAACAGTTTAATCTTGGTTAGTCCATGTTTTGAATTTCATATTTATAGATAGATAATGAAAATCTGACCAAACTGTTTAACCTTGGCAGATAATTAGATTAGGTAGAGTGAATAAAAGGAGCTCAACTATTTAATCTGATCCCTTGGACTTAATAAAGATAGACTTAGATAGATTATTATTGTAAAAGAAAAGAAAAGGTTTTGATAAGGGTTTGCCAGTTTAAGTGCACCCTAATATAGAGAAGTAAAAATGGTAGGATGAGTAGGTGGGTAAGTAGGTAAATGGTTATAGAATTATGATGACTGGTTAGTTAAAGATCATATCATATGCTTCATCATCAAGTTACTAAAGCATGGATGGAAAGTTAGTGGTTACAAAACGTCAAATGGTTAATTTCCCCATTCATTTCACCCATAATTTACTAATTTCCCACAAGTAAAAGCAAAAGTACCTAAAACCTTAAGTTAAAGGGGCTCATAGCATTTATCTGACTTCTAGAGGGATCAGACCCTCGGCCCAATGACTTATAGAATCTAAGTATTGAAAGCCCTTAACCCATGTTCACCCCTTCATAATTCATTCATTTCATTTGGAAAATCCATTTTCCTAATGTGGAATCACCATTTACCTAGGGAAATTTATTTACCCCTATACATAAAACCCCTTTTTTCCATTAAAAAACCCAAAAAAAGGCATTTAGCCTAAGTTATAATGTGTAGGTATTATTTGTGTAAATGAATGTTCAACACATTATACTTAGTGCAAAAACACACTTTCCCCTTTCATTTCATATTAACTTTAATATTCACTATATTTATTTAACTCCCTAAAATAAACCCCTTTCCCATATATTTATTAAATCCCATATGATAATATCCTACCCAAGGTTTGAAATATAAACCTTACTTAGTAAATTAATTAAATTGATTAATTAGCCGATCAACGACTAGTTAAGAGCCATAACCCTCCACCAAACAAAAAGGGGTTAATTAATCAAACAATGATTAATTAATAACCTATTCCACTAATCAAATCACCCCCGATGTCATTAACCCTCCCTAATCAACATTTAGTTAACCTTTCTGCTTATTAAAACCTTGTCGGGCCCCTCCATTAAACCTCCAATCAAATCATTCCCCGATCACCGTATGATCTAACCCCTTCAGATCTGACTGCTAACACTCATACTGGGCGGCCTCCGATGTTGAACGTTACCCACTCGATGTGAGCGGTTTCACTATTCACCCCGCCGCTACATGACACCCGATGAATGGCATCGGGTAGCCTCCCCTAAAAACTGCCCACAAATCATAAGCGGTGCGATGACCCTTTCAATACTGCTTCCCCGCCATTTCGATAAACCACTCATCCATTCATTTAATTGACTTTTGCACCATATTTCGAAATTTTGCCTGTTAAACCTTATAACGTGAAAACCTGTGTTTTTATGGTTTTCACATGTTTGACTGTGTAAACCTATGAAACCTTCCAACGCCTCCCTGAACCTCTGCAACATGATTTCACCATCTATTTTTAGTCCAAAACTCCATTGTGACCCCTTTCCTAGTCATCCCTGTACCAGAGAGCCATCAAGCGCCCTTCATGAAGACCTGTATTCTCTTAAATAATATTGAATTTTTTCAGGTTATCAAACTAAGATCACAACTTGGATAAATAGTTCTAATACTAGTCACAGAACTGGTTTATTCCAAGGATCAACAGAAAACCTCATTTAGAACTTGTGCTCAGAGGATGAACACAACTATACAAGGAAACAAAGAAGAAAACAACTACACAGATCATTGACAGTCAAAATAGAGGTCCCAGACAAAGAATACAGTTACAAGGCAGATGAATACAATAAGCATGGACTTAACCTATATCCACTACCCGATACTGATATGGACAAGAACAAAAGAAATTACTGATTGAAATACACAGTAAACTGTAAAATATACAGTGAAGGTAAAAGGACACAGTAAAGAACAGTCAAATTGTATCAGGGTTAAAGAGTATCAGACTGAAGACCAAGTCAAGTAAATTAGCTAGCATGAAGATAAACAACAGGGAAGACAGTTACAAAGCATAACATACAGTTTCATGTCAAAGAGAAGACAGATGAAAAAACAGAAGGGTAAAAGTAAAATAGTAAAAGTAAACTTGGATGCAGTAAGGGTTAAACAGAGATGAAAACATCTTCACCAGCAAAAATGAAGTTAATCCAAATTAAAAGTGAAAAACAGTTAAAAGAAGTATGAGGTTAAAAGATGAAATCAGAGCAAAAATTGTACATTCTTCAGAAATTTCCTGTTTAAGTCATAGTTTGCAGAAACTATTGTGGCCAATCTAAGAAGTATGTGGTGAGCTCCAGTATTGTAGCAATAATGCTACAACTCCTGGGGCTTCCTGTCTCTCATTTTATCAACCCGGTAGTTCGTACAAACTTGGAAGCGACGGTGCTGTATGCACAAGTACTAGCTCTTGTCGCAGCTGTCACTTGGTCAGCTGGCACAAGTCCGCTAGGGCTCAAGCCAACTTCTATGGGCTCACAGAAGAAGCTTTATCAATGATGGACGAAAGCTAGCTCAAAGAAGACTAATCTACTTGACAAAAATGAACTGAAAGCAAATCAAAGCATGTAAACCTAGGAAATCCTAATTTAACTAGTCTAGCCTCTACAATGCAAATGACGTGAAGGAGACTTCTACCAATGCTGCTGTTACCTCTGATAAGTGAAAATGCATGGATCTAAACTGCTTGCATCATAAAATACATTTTTTTGTATTTTTCCTTTAAGTGGATGGGATGATTGTGATTGTGTGCTAATCAGGGTTTGGTTGTGCAGATGGGATGGAGAAGGAAGGAAAGCGTGGGACAGGTTGGGGAGGCTAGGTGAGGTCCCTATGGAACCTTAGCATCCATCCACAGCGGTTTTCCACATTCAGAAGCTTAGCAACCGAGTGAATGGCCTCCTACAGGATGTCTGCAGGGGATCCTACAGGATGCTCAGAGGTTTCTACAGGATGTCTATAAACTGCTACAGGATGACCTACCATGAAGGTTTGAGGTGATGGAGGAGTGATGGAATGGTAGGAAGAGATATGTGAGGTAGGGATAAGGCTGGTGATGGCTCAGAAATGGAGGAATGAGATGGGAAATGGGTGTAGGGAGTATGTTGAAGGTAAAGGGTTATGTCAATGAAAGATTAGGAAATGAAGTTATGTGAGGAGTGGAAGACTTTGGGAGAGGACAAAACGAAGTGAAGGTTGAGGAGAGAGGTTTGCATGCGTGATCAAGATGGAGGAGATGGTAATGGAACGAGAAAGAGGAGTGTAAATGAAACAAATGATTATGACTGTCACCAAACTGAAAATGCATCAACCTAAATTACTTATGCCATGAATTCAATGAACAGCAATCCAAAACACGAAGAGAAATATGTACGAGGCTGTGATGAAAGTATGTGTGCATGTGTGAATGACAAGGAAGCATCTAATCAAAACCGTGACTGTATTGCAGCAATCATCAAATAAAGTAATGCGTGTTTTTGGTGGCTAGTTATGGGCTGCACCCCAATCTTCAAGAGAGATGGCAGTGAGCCTTAACAACTGTTTTGCTGGAGCTCCAATTGATGGTATCTATCCTTTGCTACACTAGGCAAGTGGAAACAACTGCACCATAAGCAAAATCTATCCTACTCATAAGAAAACCAAATCACCAAACTGTAGTTCGAATTGCATGTGCAAACGAAAACTTAAAGTGCTGGAAATGAAATGGAAACAACGCTACAGCAGAGGGGATCTATGGCTCTCAGGTTGGGCCCTAACCTGAGAGCTATAGTCTCCTTAAGAAACTCAGAACTAGATCACAAACTGCCTTCTTTATTCATAATCTGATGTCATGCCAAATTGGCTTACAAAAAGGAACGAAAACTGAACTGTGCTCCAAAATTACAATAGCAATACGAGAGTTTCAACAACCTATCTAAGGCTAAGGCCTTCATAATTATACAGAAATGATGATCCACCAAGTGCCCTTGATTTTGGGAGCTCGGCTGTCCAACTAGAGTCTAACTGCGGATCCTGAAGGGAAGTCATAACTACTGTTCCTGTAGAACAGTTTATGACTGCTGTTCTTGTAGGACAGCTGGCTGCTTCTTAAGCTTGGAGGGGAGATGGATTGGAGCTCAGAGTTCTTGGTGGGAATCACGAGGAATGTCCCAAGACCGTGGACATCTCTCCACAAAATCAGCAGTGCCACCTCATTATCTCCTTATCCCCTTTTTCGTAGTCTCTTGCTCCCTTTTTAATGCCAAAACCTGGAATCATAATGCATTAGTCACGTAGATAAAGTGTCTAGCCTTCTTCCTACAAACAACATGAATAAACTAAGAAATGCATGCATAAGCAAATAAAAATGAATGGTTTGAGCAAGTAAAATAGGCCAAAATGAGCCCAAATTGTACCAAAATTAGGGCTCATCATCACCCCCCAATTGAACCATTTGCTCATCCTTGAGAAACTTAATCCAAGTCCTCATCTTTCATGGCTCTCACTGCCTCCCTGGTATCCCAAGGCTCAGTGGTAGTATCCTCTCTGTTGGTGTGAAACCCTACTGTTCTATCTACTTCTGCCCATTGTTGACCGTCATTTTCTTTTGTATGCCCTTCAGTCAAACCCAGCAGTAGTGGTGGGCTAAGTTTAAGGCCAATCCAGTTGGCTTTGAGGCTTTGAACGGATTTCTTGTAAAGGTCAACCCTTGCCAAAGCTTCCCTCAATCGGATGGGTGTATGGTATTCTCGGATTTGTAAGCTGTGGCCCAGGGTATTCCATCTACGTTGACATGCATGGGCAGCATTTTCTCCCAACAGCCTTTCTATATCCTCAAAGTGGGCTATAGCTTGGGCCTGTTGGTCCATCCATCTTAAAGAAGTTGTGGGGTCTGTAGCCAATTGTTGATGGGTTGAGATGAGTGTCACCGGGTCTTCTATCTCTGGCCTAATTAACAGTGGCTCCCCCACTTCTCGGTTCATGACTGATTTTGCTTCATTGGCTCTTTGGTCTTCATGGTTTAACCATGAGGCTAACGCCATCAATTGCATGTTGCCCAAGGCAATGTTGGGATCCCATGAGACTTCATTAGGTAGAGCCAAGTTGTGAAGGTAAAACTCTGCCAATTTGGCCTTGTCTTCTGCTGAACTAGTACTGCATAATTCAGAAAATTGATGTGGGTTTTGAATTGAAATACCTCTCTGTGCTAAATTATTTATCTGGAATTACAGCCATTGGTCTTTTAAGAACAACCCATAGGATTTTGCAGGTGATCTGCATTGAATTGCTTCTATGGCCCAGCTGGCCATGCAGGCCAACTGTGTTTCCTTTTGCTGCAACTGTTCTTTGAGTGCTTGCATTTCAATTTTAGTTTGCTGCTGCTCTTCCTGTAGACGTGATATGGTCTCTTCAAAACTGGAGCTCAACTCCTTTTTGCTCTGTTGTTCTTCCATGTCAACCTTGGAGGATGTCGATGCTCCTGTCATTAGTTCTTGCAGCTGCAAACTCAGCCTCTGATTTTCTTCCTGTAGGAGCGCTTGTTGGCAACTAGCCACATGTTTAGCCATGGCCAATTCGCTCCTGACCTCTTTAAGATGGTCTTGTAAAGGTCTGATGTCTTCTACTCCTTTTGATTTGGCAATCTGCATCCATGTGTGAGAACGGACCCTCTCTTCTTCTAATGCAAAAAAATAAAGGTACAGTAAATTTTTGCGGGATGATCTTTCCCGCCTCCAAGAAGGTGTAGTAGGAGTTCAGATTAGGTGAAGGGGTAGGTTCAGGGATGTGTTCCCTTTTTTCCTCTTCAGGAGGTGCTAGCTCGCCCTCCTTTGGTGACGAGGGTCCTTCCCTTTCTTTCTGTTTGGTTTCCCGTAACCGAGCCAAAGTATCCTGTAGGACATTCTCGGCTTCCTGTAGCCGAGTTTTCTCGTCCAAAAGATCTATCCTTTCTTGCCATGTGGTCTTCCTTGGACTCCCCTTTTCATAGGTGACTGTAATCTTTGATGGCGATTTTTCTTTTGGAGAAGCGGGTGATTTTTCTTTGGGAGAAGCAGGGGTGTCTTCGATGACAATTGGGCGGTTGGACTGTGCCTGTGGTTTCCCAGTTTTTATCCTAACACTTCTCCGGCTTTTGAAGTAGAGAGGAGGGTCTCTCTTCCTCTTTTCTCTTGCCTTAGGTGGCGTACTGAGGCCAGTTAATACAGCCGCTGCCTCCCTTGCTAGAACATCCACCCTCTGCTCCTTTGATTTTGATTTTGCATGGCTTCCTGTAGAAGCAATCTTCGGGCTTCCTGTAGAAGCCTACTTCACCTTTCCTGTAGTGACAGGTGTCTTGCCTGTCACTTGCTTTGCTGCAGGGGTTTTATCTTTTTGTTTGCTGGTGAGTGCTGGAGGCGTAATTGGACCGACATGGCCTGCCTCAACTTTGTCCCTTCTGCTTTTCGACCTCAATTCCCTTGCTGACAGGATGGGGGAATTAGCTTTTTCTTCAGCACCTTTTTCTTCGTGCTGCTTCGCTTGCCTGGTAGTCGGGGCACTTGGCCTCAATTTCTTCTTTTCTTTGGCCACTGCTTCATGCTCTTCGCTGCTAGACGACCCTGTTTCTTCCATCAACATTTTTATGTTTCCTTTGCGTGTTAAATTCCGGAAGGATTCCCACGAGAGGGGAACCATGTAGGAATGCAGTGCATCCACTACAAGCAATTTGATCATCCCATGGTGTGCCACCTGCTCTGGGATGCCCTCCTTTAGCTTAGTAGCACACTCCATCAAAGATTGCAACAGGAAATACGGAAGGCTTAGTTTCTGCTCTACAGGAAGATTGATCCGGTGTCTTAATTCAGTGAGCAGCCTGAAATGATATCCATACACAATGCTGTGACGACCCTCACAGGTGATATATCTCAGAATTTGCAGGTTGACCTCGTTCCAAGGTGGTATCAAACTATTCCTGCGAACTCCGTTCTTGTCTTCAGAGAATTCTTCGCCAGGTGGAAAGAATTCCTTCTTTGCTTGCTGGCTTAGTTTTCGTTCTTCTTTATCCCACGGAAGACCCATAGGAAGCTCAGTGATTCTACTGATATACTGTGGGGTTATCTTGAGGCTTAGGCCTCTAAAATTGACTGTGGCCAGCGCCTTGGATTTTGACCTCAGGCCCTGCAAGAATTCCTCGGCCACTTCTTCATCGTATCCCTGTAACTTATCACAAAAAGATATCCACTGTGCCTGCGTAAAAATCTCAACCACGGCCTGATTGCTCCTTAATGCGGTTGAATCGGTGGGCTCTTGTCTGATGAACCCACCAGGCATGATGAACATGGTGGTTTGGACCACAGGTGGTAAATATAAAGGGAATTCGGTCTTATAGACAGAGCACGTAAACAAAAACCACAGTCTATTTATACCTCTATCCTGTAGGAGCGAGAGTATAGGCACAGAAATTCAACATTCTTTTATGACCAGACTGTGAGAAACGACCTTGCCACCTTTGAAAGCCAATCACGGAAGGAGTTTCAAGGTTACCTCTTCCTCGCCACTTTTTTTACGTGAAGACTTCACCTTACTGTAGAGACTGCTTTTCCTGTAGATACTGCTTCTGTAGGAGCAGTGCGCAGGCCTCGGAGAGAGCGATAGTTGGCCAGTGGTCGAGAGGTAGTTTACCAGCGTTCAGGTAGCTGAAAACTCGGCGTATCAACATGCAGAGGTAAACAGAGGAGCTACTCGAGTTTTGAAGTGAGGTTGAACGTTTAATCGGGCCGATTAGATTTTGAATCGGCGCAGCTCGTGGCGCGGAGGGTGAGCTGTCCCCGCCGGACCATTGGGTGACGTCGCTCATCATTTGCCTGCAGATCCCCTTGCTGCTGCGTTCATTCCCACAGATCTGTCGCCGCCCTTTTCGGGTAAACTTCGCTTCACGGTTGACGGGACTGATCTGCACGTGCGTGCTGCGTGTTTCTCTTGCCGTGGCTGCCACCTCATCCTCTGACTATCCGTTCACTAACCGACGTGGCCAGTCACTGGCCTTACAGCCGCTCAACCATTCACCTTTATGCCATGCAAAACAAATCGAAGTAATAATCATGCAGCTTGATGGAGAGAAGGATTAGAACACTTACCTGTGCGCGGCTGCACATGATTTCCAGTCTTTGAACGATGGATCGACCTGCTGCATGTGGCCGCACATTCCCGTAGGCTTGCGGTTTCAGGATGCGTTATAGGATGCTGGCGATGGAGTGAATGGGTTTGCGTTCATGCGCCCGTGTTTCTTCTCAGATGGCGGTGCTGTGGGGACGGTCTTCATTCGAGCAGGTTGGACTGTTGCACGATCCCCGCGAGGGGTCTTGTCACAGTCCTTTCTTCTTGTGCGCATGTTGTATGATGGCGGTTCTAGCTCCCCTTTCACGATCCCAACGCTTCTGATGCATAGCGTGGATGCGGTATGGCTCTCGGTGCTCGATTTTCCTTTTGACAGATGTTTCTTCACGAGAACTGATTATTTTGTTGTGTTGCTGCAGGTATCTTGGTTTGCATGGCGACGAGGATGGTGGAGGACGATAATGGCGATGTTCAGGGGTGCCATCA
>APFE031685106.1:0-11132 GCA_000404065.3 Pinus taeda | reverse complement strand
AGTTGCGATAAAAGGAAATTGCCGGTTCGGATCTCTAAAACTTGGGGTCACTAAACCAGCCCCAGGAGGAGGATATCCCGGATAACTTGGAACAGGAATCGCATTAGGGATATTATATCCTCCCGGAAAACCAGGATTAACCGGTGTTGCGGGATTTTATCCCCTAAGGCTCTTGGGTGGAACCCTAGCAGACTGAAAGTTGTCTAAATCAAGAAACATGCACACGCACAACCATTATGCTAGAAAAAGCTATTTCTAAGGTGAGAAGGACGTACCTTAGGTCCTACGTTCAGGTAGTTCCTCAAGGGTCCAAACCCTTCTTCACATCCCTTTCGCTCCTTTGCCCTACAAAACCAACAATTCCAAGGAATGCAGCAATATATGGACAAAGATTTACATGAAAATCATCTTTATGTTATACAAGAAGGGAGTTAGTTATAAACTTTTAGACATCCATTCATACATGAAATTCAAACATGAACATCATTAACATAAAGAAAGAAGCATATCGGGAACAAGACATGTTTCTTTATTAGACAATTAGAATAGTACAGAAAAAGAGCAATATCACTTGAGCAACTTCTGCAGGCTCAAAGCTCAGCCTCCTTCTGGATCCATCCCGCCTCAAGCCTCTAGTAGATCACCTTCCAATACTCACTCCAAGATGTCATAACTAAGGGATGAACATCAAATCACAAGGAAACAAGGGTTTCCTGTACAAATGGGGGAAGGGCAGAAGGCACAAGGGTCGTCAGACCTGATCAGGGGGAAATCTTAGTATAATAACCTTTCTCTATATTCTCTCCTCCCTTAGGCCTTCCCTTTAGTGTCTTTTTATACCAATTCCAAAGTAGTTTTTTATTTAGGAATTGGTTGGGAACAGTTGAGGCCACGGGCACTAATAGGTGATCAGTAGGTAAAACCCACGATCTCCGCCCGAAAATAAGGAGTTTTATATTTTTTTAAGTGTTTTAATACATATACGCGGGTTTGGTATATATGAACCCACGTATACAAGCGTTTAACTCAGGGAAATGTCACGTATAGGGAATAAAACACTATTTTTTAGATTTTGGACCAGGTCTAGAAGGAGGGGTTGCCCTAGGCCATGAGTGCAACATCACAAACCATAACAGTGAGATTTGGAGCTATAACACAATCCCACGAGGTTGAGGTGAAAGGGAAAAGGTTGAGTAAGTGTTCCATCATCTCCTCTTATGTACCACACATATACCATTTGGATGGGCCAAGAAAACCTTTCTTCAAAAGATTTTCCTAAATTAGAATTTTCTTTTGTTGAACCAACCACATGAACATCTTTATTTTCAAGGTTCTTCCAAAGGTCCTTCCATGTCTTATCAGGGTTTTGATAATCACACTCTATGGCTATTTGTTTGGCTTCTTTGAGGTTAAAGTTACCTTTTGTGTTTCTTCCCCATCTTAGTTGGTTAGATGAGGATGAAACCAAAATCTTCCTTTGTTCCAAGTCCATAGCAAGAGCATTTGCCTGAGCTTTCAAAGAGCTCTCTTTCTTGTAGCCTAGATCCTTCCATGTTCTCCATTCGCCATTGTTCCTTACTTGATCCTAGAAGTCACTTACCATGCATAAACCTTTGTTGTTAGTGTCATTTTTGAGATTGGTTATTTCTTCCCTAAATAGGTTTGGTTCTTGCTGCCAATTGTCCTCCTAGAATCTTGCCAAGTTCCCATCTCAGATCTCCCAAAAGTTGTGCTACTAGACAATGCCTCTATTTTCGCAAATAATATTTCAAATGTGGGAGCCCTTGATAAGCCTAGACATTTCGAATATGGTCCCTCTCCTACCAATTATTTGCATATTTCTATTTCCAAAGCTTGGCCCATGGGGTTGCCGATTCCTAGAGCCACCTCCACCAAAGCTTTGCACCTGAAACTTTGCTAATGTTTTCGAGGTCATAAGCCCCAAACCTCCATGGGACTTAGGTTTGTAGATCTTATCCCAAGCTACCAATGCCCATTTCTTTTTCGCTTCCCCTTTACCCCAAAGAAAATATCTTTGAACGTTCCTGATCCCTTGCAAAACTCATTTAGGAACAAGAAGAGCTGACATCATGAAAATGCGTATGGCGTGCAAGATAGCTTTTATGAGGACAAGGCACCATGCTAAATGCAAAGATCTTCATGCCCATTTCTTGATCCTATCCTAAAGTTTGTTAATGACTAGCTCCTACACTCCCCTGCTTATAGGTTTGTCTGTAAGGGGCATTCCAAGGTACATAGAGGGTAACTGATCCCTTTGGAACCCTAGAATTCTGGTAAGGTTTCTCTAAATAGCAATGTTAGTGTTAAAAAAGAAAAATTTTTGATTTTTCAAGGCTTACCTCTGTACCAGTGGCCCTAGCAAAGTCATTCAAGATTTGTTTAAAAGCTTTGGCTTCCTTGACCGTGGGAATGCCTTGTAGCATAGTGTCATCCACAAATTGTTGGTGAGTTGAAGCCACTCCATTTGTGGTGACTTTCAAACCCTAGATTCTTACCTCAGCAAATGCCAGTTTTATCGCTCTTCCTAGCCCTTCCATCATGAGCACAAAGAGGAAGGGGGAGACCGGATCTCCTTGTATTTGTCCCCTAGAAGGCATGAGGGTTCTTGAGGGAGCGCCATTAAGCAAGATGGAAAAATTAGCCATGGATGTAAGGTCCATAACCCATATCATCCAATTGTGTTCAAAGCCATAAGCTTTCAGCACCGCCCTGATGTAAGACTAGCTTAGCTTGTCATAAGCTTTCACTAGGTCAAGCTGTTGATCATACCAACTTGGTTGTTGCTCTTCAGAGTGTAGCATCTCATGAGCTTGTATGATATTGTTGAGAATTTGTCTTCCTTCCACATAACCAGTTTGCTACTCTGAGATAAGAGCTGGAAGAAGGGGCTGGCGTCTATTAGCGATCACTTTGGAAATAATTTTTTATACCACATTACATAAAGCTATGGGTCTGAATCTGTCCGGTGTGATGGTTTTTTCCTGCTTCGGAATCAAAGCTATGAAAGAGGTATTGAGAGCCTTCAAGATCGATTTGGATCTTCTTGAGTCTTCTACTACATCAAGGATGTCTTGTTTTATTGTTTTCTAGCATGCTTTGAAAAAGTCCACATTGAAACCATTCGGGCCAGGAGTTTTCCCATTTCACATCTCATTGATCACTTCACTGACCTCATCTTCAGATACTGGCCTATTGAGATTATGATTGTCTTCCCTTGTTACAAGCTTGGGAATATACCTTGTGAATTTGTTAATGAATTGTGACCTGTCTAAGAGAGGCTCCATTGCAATGCTAAGTGTTGTACTAGGACAGGTTCCATTTCTTTGTGGGTGATGAGCTCTTTCCCTTGAGAATCTCTGGGTTTTAAAATTCTATTATGTGACCTGTGACTCAAAGTTGACTTATGAAAAAACTTTGTGTTTCTTTCCCCTTCTCTAATCCACTGCACTCTTGATTTCTGTCTCCAGAAAATCTCCTCTTGTCTGCACCTATCATCCCATTCCTTTTGAAGAGCATCAACTTGAGATTTCCTTTCCTAAGTAAAGCCATATGTGATCATGAGCTGATTAATCCCCTGAAGTTTTTGTTCAAATTCTTTTTTGGCTTTGAAAATGTTACCAAACTATTTTTTGTTCCAATCTTTGAGTTTGACTTTGATGTGTTTAAGTCTTTGTTGTAGAATGTACATTTTAGTGCCTTGAAAGGGAAACTCTTCCATCCACCATTCATCAATATTGCTGGTGAAGTTAGGGTGAGAGAGATAGACATTTTCAAACCTAAAAGGTTTGTTCCTTGATGTACTCATAAAAGTGGCTTCAAGTTGGATAGGCCAGTGGTCTGAGCCTCCTAAAGGAAGGAGTAAAGCTGACATGTCAGGGCCTGTGAGAAATACGTCCTCTGAGATCATGAATCTATCTAGTTTAGAGGCAACTTGAGAAGCCCATCCTCTCTTGTTGTTCCAGGTGAAAGTACCATTTATTTTTTTAGCATCCACTAATATCATGTTATTTATGAATTTCTAGAAGGCAATGGAGTCTCTGCCTAGTGTTCTAGTGCCACATTTTTTCTCTGTAAGAGACTTGATGATATTGAAATCCCCTGCCAGAATCCAAGGCATATCATGATATCTCTCTCTTAGCTCCTCAAGGGAAATGAGAAGCTTGAGTTTGTCTTCTAGTTTTTGAGGACCGTAGACATTTGTAATCATGTAAATATCCTTATCACCCACAGGTTGTATTACCAGTGAAAGATAGTTCCTGGATGCTTCCGCATCCAGGATTCCAAGTTTTTGGGGATCCCAAAGCGTAAGAATCCCTCCCGCCAAGTTGTCTACCTTAACCTATAGATAATCATACAGGCTTAACCATTTGCTATGTATTTCTCTAATTTTATCCATCAAGCACTTTGTTTCCTGAATGAAAACCATGTCTGGTTTTTCTTCTTTTATTCTACTGCTAAAATTTCTTTATTTCCTTTTACTTCCTAGGCCCTTAATATTCCAGGTTTTAAACTTCATTAAGATAGGTTTGTAAAAGTGTAACTAGTGAAATCATTCATCTTACCTGAGTTTATCATGTGTTTTCCACCTTCTGTCAGCAGCTCACTATGTCTTTTCCTTCCTCTTTTCCTACCCAGGGTCTTGGAAGAGTGCCCAGGTGTTTCCTCCATTGTCTTCATCCCTCTATTTTCCTTGCTATCACGGTTTCTTTTGACTCCAGAACTCCTCGATTGGGATCTCCATAGGAAGAGTTCTTGAACCCTATCAAACTCCTCTTTTGGCAGGGAGTCAACTCTTGTGTTAACAACCTACTCCAAAAGCTTTTCTAGATCCAAGTTTTCCTTCTCAAGAATCTACAGTAGTTCATGATCATCCATACCTGCCTCACTTGGGGTCATCTCATGGTCCCTGCTGAGCTCCACAATGCTCGTAGATCATCCTATTGTTGGTTGTTCTCTGGGATGTCCTCCATGTTAGTATTCCTATCCTTCTCATTGGTTTTAGTCTTCGATTTCTAGTTTTCCCTGTTGTTTCCAATTTCTTCTTCTAAGATTTTGAACTATTGTGGCTCAGTTTTCCATCCTCGTTGATTTTCTTTTGGTGTCACTTTCCTCCTTTCCCCTTACCCCCCACTGTAGTGAAACCCTCAAGATCTTGGTTTGTGGTGGTTTTTTTGTTGCTTTCCAATTTTTTAATGGAAAGTATCTGTATAGGTGCCCATGTTCATGGGACTTACGACACCTAAATGGGACATGCTCATCGTCCACCGCCTGCACCCATTCTTCATCATAAACTTCTAAAATGATCTCGTGTGGGAGTGCCCCAGATAAGTCCATTTCCACATAGATCTAGGTGAAGGAAGTGTATTTGCCTCTTAATGTCACATTTGATGTCTTTATAAAATGCCCCAATTTATTGTCGATAGCCTTTAGAGACTCCGACAACCAATAATCTAAAGGAAGGGAGTATAGTCTTATCCATACCGGTACTGAAGTGAACGTTTCTCATTCTGGGACAAAGTTCATCACCCGTGGTCACATGTAAAGGCATGCAACAACATAAAAATAGGGTCCTCCCTTGAACATTCTACCTTTATCTTCTAAGCTCGTGAACTCCACCATAAAGAAACCCTTGGATCCAAGGTGAAGGTTTATTTCTACCTTTGGTTTCTAGTGGTTCCTTATCCATGCATGTAAGGACTTCTCCGTCGGCCAAATCCCCATAAATTTTCATATGATCGTGTGTTCCGCCATGTGATCTCTGTGCACTTGTAGCACTGGGTCACTTAAACCGACCCGGGGAGTGATGGTCGACTTAGGTTTGCAGACCCCTGTTGCCCTTAGAGGTGTAGCTTTCTGGCTACTGCCCTCTTTCCTCTTCTCCCTACTATCTTCCTCATGATTTACTCTCTGTTCATGAGGTTTGATATTTCTTGTGTTAGTATCCTCAGTTATCACCTCTGTTGGTTTCTTGAAGCGATGCAGATTAGTTTCCTTGTTTTTGTTCGTGGATATTTGACTGTAGGAGGGAGAAAACTCCCTCCTCCACAACCCGCCATGGTTACCAGCACCAAACCCTAACTCAAACCCTAGATCAGATTGCAGAGCGCCTCCTCTAAAAAAAATAAAAGTGCATGTAGTACATTCATACTCTCTTTCGGCACATGTTCAAAGCATTTATAGGAAGGTCTGGGTAATTGTAGATTAAGTCTTAATCTCTCTGAATTCCGCTGCAAAATCATAATCTTTAGAAATAGATTAGTTTATTGGACAGTTTGTCCAAGATAACTCCTCTTTGACTGGTTTTTGGTTTATGCCTTCTGATAGCCATTAAAAGAGATTATTTTATTACAATATCTGTCTGAAATATTTCCTCTTAGAATTGGTTTTAGTTTGGTGTTCAGTTGTCTTTGAATATATTTTGTTGGGTTGTAGAAATTTTCTACATGCATCCAAATTTCCCTAGTTGTTAAGAAGTATGTCTCACTCCTTAATTATTAGGAATCTCCTTACATTCTTCTATCATAATCATTGAAAAGCTAATTCATTCTGTAAGGCTAGAAGCTTACACATTTTGAAGGGACCCTATGAAAGAAGCCTTAAATCATGGATAGGGATTGTCATTGATCCCCAACAACCCCCAATTAAAACCATAAATCTGGCCATTGTACTTCAAAGGTTATTGTTTAGTGACAGGTCAACAACATTAAGCAAAGCCTTGTAACCACTTAGGGAGCCCCATCTAGTTCAAGGGCTAGCTTGAAGCTAAAGGATGGTTGAGTTGGTTTCCTAGCGTAGTTCTTGTAGCCAAGGACTGCTTATGGGAAACAAGTACAACATCTGGCGCCATTGTCGAGGAGCGAAGTAATGAAGATATATTCTTCCAGGGAACGATAAATATTAGATCTATTCCTTGCTGGTGAACAAGGAATAGGAATTTATTATTGGTTGCATTTCTTTAACATGGTGACTCCACTTTGTCATATGGTGATTCCACTGGATAACCCATCCCACTGTTTCGAAATTTCAATTGCCTTTACTCCTATGCAAGGTTCATTGATATTTGGAATCAGCAGTATATGTCTCTCCCACTTAGCCATGGGAAGAAATCTAAAATATCTACAGAGGATGCAACTTTTAAATTACACCTGTGAATATAAGTTTCCTATGGAATTTCATTTTCATATTGTATATATTCTTCAGATTTTCAGCTGTTAGCAACATGGTTTGTTAATAAATACAGTCCACACCTAGTTACATTGGAAAGAAGATTACACCTAACAGTGTAAATTTTCTCAATTCAATTAAATAGAGGTGTGTGGGATTGATTAGTTATTTTTATATTTTAGTAAGAAAGAGTATATGAATTAGTGAAAATATGGTTTCATTTCACATTTGTAGGTTTTTAGTGTGCAGTAGGAGGGTATCCAAATGACATGATTGATCAATGAGGATTGGTTATATTTTTATGTGATGGCAGATGAATGGTTGATGATGAGGTTTACAGTATGACTCCATGGCAACACTTAAGGCAGTATATGAATTAGTGCAAATGTATGGTTTCATTTCACATTTGCAGGTTTTTAGTGTGCAGTAGGAGGGTATCCAAATGACATGATTGATCAATGAGGATTGGTTATATTTTTATGTGATGGCAAATGAATGGTTGATGATGAGGTTTACATTATGACTCCATGCGAACACTTAACGCAGTTGGTCTACTAGTTCTTTGTGTCCCATAGGGGGAAGCAATCCCCATTGGAGTCGATCTTGTAACACATTTTGGTACGTTGAAAATTAAAAAGATTTCATTGAGAATTGACCAATTTTCGTTTGAGTTAAATGCTAAGAAATATATTTATTATGCTTTTGAATGTTTTATTTTTATATAATATAATTTTTTTTATAAAAAATAATTATTATATATTTTTTATGGAAATATTATTTAAAATTAAAATTATATTATAAAAAATAAAAATTTGATCCTAATCATATGGGAAGCCTTTAAAGCCAACACTTAAAAGCTAAAGGTCAAAGCCTATGTCCCACCCCACACTTAACTATCTAAACTCCCTTATTCTTCCATGCCTTGAGATATGGACACATTTAATCCAAAGGTTATAAATATATTTCACACCTCCATATCTTCTGACATTTAACTAAGGGGGTGCGAAAAGATGTTTTTTACATTACTGCTTTCTACACACCCCCATATCTTCTGACATTTAACTAAGGGGGTGCGAAAATATGTTTTTTACATTAATGCTTTCTACACGTGTTATTTAATTTTCACTTCGCACCACCTTTCCTATAAATGTGCCTGGAATGGAATTTCATACGATAATGAAATAAATGCTATGTGGATGGGAGGCCGAATGAAAAAGATAAGGTGAAACTAGATTTTAGAGGAAATTCACAGATGGAAGGCCAAGTGGGTGAAATGAGATAACATACTAAGGTGTAAAATGATTTTGTAGGTAGAGGTAAAATGAAATTCATGGATGCGATGAATTTATCAGAGAAAATCAAGGGAGATTTTCATATTTTTATGAAATTAATGTACAATTGAACAAAGATTGCATTCATGTAAATGCATTTCATGATGGGAGATTAAGTTAAAAGAGGTCCAAGTGAGATAAATTTACAAGCATGGTGAAATCAATTTACCGGCATGATAAAATCAATTTACAGGTGTAAAATCATGTTGCATATGAAAGTGAAAGAGTAAAGTGAAAATACTTTACCAACCACACAAATCAACACATGGTTTTGCAAAACTATCCAGGTACCATGGGTTTGAAAAACTACACATGGTTTTGTAAATCCATGTGAAGGGAAAGCAATACATGGATTAGGAAAACTAGAGAGTTTATCAAATCATTTAAATAAATATATTGAAATTCTAAATCCTCAAATTCATTTAAGAGTTCAATCAAATATTTGGAAATTTTATTTAAAAATATATTTTTCCTCAAATATTTGTGACAAAATAAAGGATGATGAAAATCATAAAATGACAAAAATAGAATTCAAAGGGGTAGATGGCACACCAATCAAGTTTAATAGGACACACACCAATCAGGTTTAAAAGGAAAATTAGTTGATCATGGGAAAATAGTTTCAACCTTTTTCCAGACTTCAAGGAAATGAAGATTAGTCTAAAACACCTAGCACTCGAAGATTAACACATTGATGATTATTTTGCAGATTTTCAGCAGTCATTCAACCAAGTCTAGATTTCAAGGCAAGATACTTGCAAGCAGTTCAAAGCTTCCAGTAGATAATTTAGAGAGAGTGTGTTTTATTTTTAATATACTATTCAGGATTGCATTCCATAATTATTTTAACAGTTAGGAGAGATCTTGTCTATATATATTATTTCATTTTTAATAAAAAACGTGGGATCTTGATGCCAAGGCTCTTTACTTTGTAATAGCTTCTATTATAGGATTTCTAACAAAGGCCTTCTGGCTCTAGTTTGACATAATTTTGTGTATTCTAGTATGTTTTTGTAATACTATTCGTACTCTCTTTTCACGCATGTTCAAAGCATTTATAGGAAGGTCTCGGTAAGTGTAGATTAAGTCTTAATCTCTCTAAAATCCCCCACAAAATCATAACCTTTAGAATGAGATTATCTTGTTGGATTGCTTGTCCAAGATAACTCCTATTTGACTGGTCTTTGCTTTATGCATTCTAATAGCCATTAAAAGAGACTAGTTTATTCAATTATCTATCTAAAATAGCTCCTCTTAGAATTGGTTTCAGTTTGGCCTTCAGTTTCCTTTGAATATATATTTTGGGCTATAGAAATCTTCTACACACATCCAAATTTCCCTAGTTGTTAAGAAGTATGTTTGACTCCTTAATTATTAGGAATTTCTTTGCATTCTTCTATCATAATCCTTGAAAACCTAAGTCATTATGTCAGGCTAGAAGCTAACATATTCTGAAGGGACCCTGTGAGAGAGGCTTTTAATCATGGATGGAGATTGTCATTGATCACCAAACACCCCCAATTAAAACCATAAATCTCACCATTGTGCTTGAAAGGTTGTTGTTCAGTGACAGGTGAACAACGTTAAACAAAGCCTCATAGCCACTAAGGGTGTTAGGCCCCTATACTACTAGTGTAACCCCTTATTGTTATTAGTACAACCCACTTATTATATTGATGTACCCATGTAGTGCCCACTATTTTTATTATTGTGCCCTTACATTATTATTGTTATGTCGGCTCTGATTATGTTATAACCCCTTAGACTCCTATATATAGAAAGGAGGTATTTTCATTTGTATCATCCAAGAATTGTTCATTTATGTAATGTAAAGGAGGTTTCCCCTTCAAAGAGATTGAATTCTAAGGCGTTTATCTATCTTCTCTATCTTTTCTTGAGCTGGTTTCATAACATTTCGTATCATAGCTTTGGATTCTAGGGTTTCGCTGCTCCAAACAGGTCCTTGTGGCATTTTCACTATAGCTTTTTATCTGCAACGTTTCAGAAGCTAAAACAAAAACCCATTTGGGAAAACATTGAGCTGAACCTCAGGTCTAAATTTCAGAGCTTTTCGCACTATATTTACGGAGATATGATCTGAGGAAGTTAGTCTTTTTGTAGACTCCTGAATTACATTCCAAACAGGGGACCTGGCGAAAATCATCATAACTTTCTCTTTGAGCATCAGATTGAAATTTTGTAAGAAGGTATAGAAATAGGACGGACTTTAGTTTCTTGTATATATTTTTCGAAGCCAAAGGACGAAACAGAACCTTGTGGCACATCGTACAAGTTCGCTCTACTGAACTAATCTATAATCAGGTCACTGTGGGAGATTTCGCATAACTCTTCCTTGGAGAATCCAATTTCGATCAGACTGGTGGCATTGGGAAGAGGACACAGACGGCACTACAAGTTGCAATTTCCGAACTTAAAGATTCAAAAGTACAGATTTACATTCGCTTCAAGATCGAGCGCCTAAAATCAAGAAAAAGAAGGATGAGGAATTTTGATGGCAAGGATCCGATAAATTGGATACTTCAGATGGAGCAATATTTTGATCTACATGGTGTAGCACTGTTACAAAAGGTATGTATTGCATCTTCATATTTAGCA
>APFE031685104.1:4465-66499 GCA_000404065.3 Pinus taeda | reverse complement strand
ATATTGAAAGTTCAATGACCTACTTGGTAATCATCATGCAATCATTGAAGTCCAATTGACATTGCACTATCAAAATTTCGTGTCTCGATATGTCTAACCCTAGTAAAATTTAGCATAGTCTGTCTTTTGCTGCACTTATGAATAGGTTCATGAATAGGTTCATAAATGACAAGGGGAGTATGTTATTATTAATTTTTAATTTAAAAGGTAACCTAGCACAGCCTAACTTGCAAAAGAAAACATTGCTACCCGAATTTACTCAAAGTTTTGACATTTAGTTTTAATATTGCAAGGCCGACACAAAATATATTTTTTAAATGATTTTCAATTTAGAGTAACATGGTTATAGTTTTGACATTTAGTTTTAATATTGCAAGGCCGACACAAAATATATTTTTTAAATGATTTTCAATTTAGAGTAACATGGTTATAGTTTTGACATTTAGTTTTAATATTGCAAGGCCGACACAAAATATATTTTTTAAATGATTTTCAATTTAGAGTAACATGGTTATAAATAAAGAATTTGAATAGATGACTTTTGAGAAGTTGACCCCGGAGAGTTCGATATCAGCTTCTGAAGCTCAGAGCTATTCACATTCGGGCTTGGGTGGTCTCATTGCAGTGAACGACATACTTATGAATACAGAAATTTTGGGTTAAAGCCAGAGCATTGCAGGTCCGGTCATTTCTGGGGATTTATTTTTAGAGCAATATTGTCTCGTTCTCATATTGGGTCGCATTTTTGGAATAAGAGTTTTCGTCTGCTGGAGTGATCATCATTGTAACTGCTCAAGCTCTAAACGCCTAGGTGGAAGAAAATAGTTTTGGCATTAAGGAAAAACTTAGAGAAAATACAGAGGTTTGTTGCTATTGAAAAGCATATCTGAAATGGCAAATCAACCAGGGAGATGTAATGGTATTAACAGTAATGTTGGAACGGGTTCAAATAATAGTACTAGCACAAACACCAATATGGCGACGGTGGCACAACGACCGCAGGTGCAAGGAGTCCCATATGGATGTGGTTCTAATAATGGGTACCCAAACACCAATATGGCGATGGTGACACAACCACCGATGGTGGCACAACAAGGATTCCCATGTGGATATGGATATGGATATGGATATGGATATGGATATGGATATCAGTATGGTTATCCAGAACAATTCTATGCAGGATACCCTCATGAACCACCCTTTTCATACGCTCTGCCACCACCACAAGCTCCATCCATAAATGTGGTTGTGAATATAAATCAAGATGGCGAGAACCAGGGCCATACTAATAATCATCATGGCCACCCTGGTGCTTATCAATCTCAACCAGCAGGACCACAGCTGCAACGTCAACAGCTACAATTGCAACAACCGCAACCAGGGATACTTGAATCAATGCAAGGGAAAAGGTCCCAAAGAGAAAGTGGTGGAAGTGGGGATTTAGTTTTCTGGGATGACTACAACCTTCCGGAATTTGTCACTAGATATGCCAATGCAAAGTTTTTTGTTATCAAATCTTACAGTAAGGAGCACGTTGTTAGCAGTATTAGACATGGAGTGTGGACAAGCACGTACAATGGAAACCAAAATTTAAATGCCGCATACACTGAGGCTGCCTCTCTCGAGAAAAAGGTCCAAGGAGTTACTATATCCAGTGCTTCTAGTTCCAATTGCCCCATATTCTTACTATTTTCGGTGAGCGTTTCTATGAATTTTATGTCATTTCGATTACTTGCAAAGAGTTCATTATGGAAAAAAATACCCTTATTTAAAGAATAACATCTCATCTCGGTGAGCGCAGGTGAACAGAAGCGGTAATTTTTGTGGGGTGGCCGAAATGGTTGGGCCTGTAGATTTCGGAGCGACATCAGAATTATGGGAGTGGAGAGACAAATTTCCTGTGAAATGGCACATAATAAAAGATGTTCCATTCAGACAATTCTTCCATATTACCCTAGAAAGCAATGAAGGCCGATCAATTATTTATAGTCGAGATGCTCAGCGGGTAAGTTCGCAGCTTGTCATTTATTTATATTGTATAATGTCTTGTCCATTTCATTTGAAACCATATATAATTTTTCTTAGGATTTACGGGAATTACTTGGGCAAATCCCAAATTCAAATCTGACAACTGTCACTGTCACTATAAACCCTAAACCCTAGGGTATCAAGAAAAGTTACTGAATATGAAATAATGATTTGCATATGAAATAATGATTTGCAGGTCGAAAAAGAGAAGGGCGAAGAAATTCTAGATATATTTAAGAATTACGTTTCGACAACCTCATTGCTGGACGAAATTGCATTGCCAAGACAAAGACGAGTGGATGTAGTGATAAGAAGGCCACCATCACCACCAAAAAATGTTGAGGAACAATATCAGGGCGTACATGAGAAACAGCAACAGCAAAATGAAGAAGAGGGAGCCACGACCACTAGCTGCAGCGCCTGCAGTAACGAAAACAGCATTCAAGAAGAAGAGGGTGACAACAATAAGCAAGAAGATGAAGAAACGGATCACAAGAACCCAAGAGAACCTGAAGGTGGAGAGAGTCAGGAGACTGAGAACAATGTGATTAGTTTGACCAGTCACAGCTTAAGCAACAAGAATGAAACCCAAGAAAAGGAGACTGACAACAATAAGCATGAAGAAGAGACTGATCATGAACACAACAACAGGGTTGAAGCTGAGTTGAGTGAGAATAAGCAAAATATGAGCACTGTGATTACTGTGACCAGTCATATCTCAAGTGATAAGAAGAAGCAAGAAGGGACTGACAGAATTGAGGCAGAAGAAAGAAAGAGTGATCACAACCACCCCAAGGAATCTAATTGTGGAGAGAATGAGGAGACAGAGAACACAAGTAAGAAGGAAGAAGAAAAGAATGACTGCAATAAGCAAGGGGAAGAAAAAGAGATTGATCACAACAATTTGCAAGAATCTGAGTATGGAGAGATTCAGGAGACGGAGAGCACTGTGATTATTGTGACCAGTGACAGATCAAGTGAGAACAGCAACAAGCAAGAAGGAGATATTGACACCAATAAGCGAGAAGAAGAAGATACTGATCACAACACCTTGCGAGTAGCTGAGTCTGTAGGGTTTCAGCAGGCTGAGAGCAATGCGTTTACCAGTCACAGCTCATGTCACAACAGGAAGAAGCACGAAGTAGAGACTGATGGCTATAAACGAGAAGAAGAAGATACCGATAACCCCAACGTGATTGAGAGCAATGTGATTAGTTGGAACTGTCACAGCTCAAGTAACAAGAATGAGATGCAAGAAGAGAATGATGACAACAGTGCCCTAGAAACTGACAGTAGGGAGAATCAACAGACAGAGAACACTGTGATATGTGTGACCAGTCACAGCCCAAGAAACAAGAAGCAAGAAGAGGAGACTGACACCAAAAAGCTAGAAGAAGATGATACTGTTCACAACAACACAATAGCAGATGATGATACTGATCAGAGCAACACAAAAGAAGATGATACTGATCACAATAGCAGAAAAGAATCTGACTGTGTAGAGAATCAAGAGATTGAGAGCACTGTGATTAGGGTAACCAGTCACAGCCCAAATAACAACAAAAATGAAGAATTAGAGACTGACATCAACAAGCAAGAGGCAAAAGCCAATGATCGAAGCAATGCTTGAGAGTATGAGTGTGGAGAGAATCAGGATACTAGGAGTGCTATGATTATTGAGACGAGTCACAGCCCAAGTGACAACAAGAAGAAGCAAGAAGAGGAGACTAACATCCCTACGCAAGATTCTCAGTGTGAGGAGCATCACAAGAGTCAGAGTACTGTGGTTAATGTGGGCAGTAACAACACAGCTAACAACAATGGTGCCAACCAGGGGAAGAAAAACAAGAGATCCAAGAGAAAGGGGAAAAAGAATAAAGGAAGACACTGAGTCAATTGTATGACTTTGTTTAAATGTAGGACTTTCCGTAGGCGACTCATTTACTTAGACTTTTGTTTGTAGTATACAGAGTTTGCAGTGTAGTAGATATAGAAATTCAGCGAGACTCTGCTGAATTCGATTTTCCGCTGTATAGTTCAAATTTTCGTTGATGGATGGATATTGTGTTTTTATCCCACAAATAAATGTTTTTATATTTTATGTGGACACTTGTCCACTTGAGTAATGAATAATGTGTTTTTAGGGTTGATAATATGCTTATTGTGTTGATTATCATGGTAGTATTCTCTTCATTGAAGTAACTGTTATAATGCCATTTAAAAGTAATATTGATAATTTTGGTATCTCACTTTTTAGTAATCACTTTGGGAATTTCCATCTTCATGGGCCATTGGAAGCAATGAGTTAAATGCAAGAGTTGCAATATAAAATCTGTCACTCCCTCTTCTCTAAGCTATGCTTTTGTTATTGGGGAGCTCACTAAATTTTACTTTATCTTAGATTAGTTATCCTAATTATTATCAATGTTCAATCAATACAATGATTATTGATATCTATGGAATGCATCTAAATTATCCAAACCCATGGGGCCTCACCTCACTGATTTGTCTATCACCCTAATCGCTCTCCTTCCTTTACACCCCTAATCACTCTCCTTCCTCTACACCCCTAAATATTCACAAGTTAGGTTGCATTGAAATTATAAAGAGCTACTTAATAGTTTCTATTATAATTAAGTTGGGATTCTTTTTAGAAATAAATGTAAGGAGAAAAAACTAAACTAATTTCTCCTTTAGGGTTTTATAGCTTTATCCATGGAAGGAAATGTAGATGACCTTAAATACCTTGACTACTATTTCAACTCTCTAAATAATTAAATTAATTGGATACATCAAACATCACAAAATCATTATCATAATTGATAATTACAACACCATAAATGTATTCATTGATAGGTACCCCAAAAAACACACTACTATATTGATGTTGTTAACAACTAAATAATTATTACGAATAAAGGTTCCATGAAATGTGAGTGTTGTGAAAATGTATGGTTAGAAATGGGTGAATATTCCTCCTAGGGAATATTCAACCTAGTAGGGAATTATCAAGCTTCCATCTTCATTTTTATAGATGTGGTACTCCTCTTTCAAAATGTAGGAGATTCTAGAAATATGGAGAATAAATAAGGTTTTTTTAAGAATATGGAAAATAAATGTAGAAAAGAGAACTAATTGGAAATGAAAATGAACAATTATAGAAATGGTAAAATGGTAAAAGAGATGAAAATAAAAAGTGGAAAGTTCATAAAAATAATGGAAAATGAATATTTGTTAATGAAGGTGAATGGAAAAGAAAAGATAATAAATGATAAAATGGTAAAGGAGAAACCATATTCATTAGCCTTGTAATGAAGAATTACATGTTGAATGATTTTTAAACTCATCTAGCTCATTCAAGGGATAAATATTTGATCTCTAAATATTTTTTAGTATACCCACAACAAAAATTTTGAAAATACATGAAAAAGGTGTACACACTTTATAAACTTTTTAGCCGATCCTCGAAGATGTGTTTCATGAAAGAAAAAAAATGTTTTCATGTAATTTCAATTTTTAGTGTTTTCGGTGAACCTATAGAAAGATCAATGTTGCCAATAAATATCTTTAGAAGGTAAGGAGTTATTCATCTATTGATATTTCCCTTAGATACGTGAGACAATGTGTGACACTACTACTATTCATCTCATCAATTGAGATAGAAGTTGCATATCTTAAACTCTTGTAGACGAGTGAATATTGCAAATCCTACCAAAAACTTTGGAGATGTTGCTTCAGCTTGAAGATCCCACTCCTAGCTCCTTGATCTAATTGCCTACACACAAGCACAACTAAAGTAGATATTTTTTTCCCTTTGTTGAGAGTAGGTTATTGTGTACAAGCAATAATCAAAACCACATAAAGATAAAATGACATGAAATATGTGAGAGAGAAATCATAAATACTTTCATTAATAAAAATAGCATAAATACATTATAGTTTGGAATATAGATGAGAGCAATCAACAAGTGCAACAAAATAAATCAACACATGAACACATGCACCAAGAGGAGCATCCACATTGGACACAAATATTTTAGCGTGGAAACCCTTCCGGGAGAAAAATCACCAAAGCTTATTTGTTATTATGATGTAATAATAACACATGCTCTATTACATCAATGTTTGTGAGCCACCACTTAGAGGAAGCATCAACTCCCTTTGGTGGATTGCGAGCACCCACTAGCACGAAGCACCAACTCCCTTTGATTATTTGCTAGCACCCACTAGTAGGAAGCACCAACTCCATTCTTTTGAACACACAGGAGGCACCAACCCCCAATTTATATTCAAACATACATTAGAGATGAAAGCACCAATTTCCTATAAGCAAGCTCCAAGCCACACTCAATAAGGAACTAACATCCTCTATAGATGATATCAACTTTGTTCTCCTCTGCAGCCTTTCCTCTACTCATCCCATGTTGTACTATGTCATATGCTCACTCCGCAACAACCCACTATGCTTCTCAAGAACATCCAATAACGCACAATACTCTGTGCACTCAACTCACTGTGCAATAGCATACTCACGCACAAGTATCTTTTCTCTTAGCCTTCTTATTTTTCTTAGGCACTCTTGACCTCTTTCCTATACATAGGCACTCTCACTTTCTTTCCTCTTCATAGGAACTCTCAACCTATTCTCTACATAGGCACTCTCAACCTCTTGTCTACAGCATAGGAATACTTAGCCTCTTCTTAGAAGCACTCACACATAGCTTTCCACATACCTCTTTGGTGACAATTATTCCCCCCCCCTGCTTTATCAACGGAAATCTTGTGTTTTGTTTCTATGTTGTATAGGGAATGATGTTGTCTCTGTTTTCCTTCATTCATCCTAGAAGCATACTCTCAACATGCCTCTTCATCCTGATGTTGCATATGATTACATAGTCACTGCAACAACATTAAACATTAAGCATGGGATCCTAAGCATTTTCTACATTCAACAATTGTAGTTGCATTATAATTAATGTAGAGAATGGCCACGTGATTGACTCCCATACTGAGAATAAATTCTCAGTCAACCTACATGCTTTAGCAAGGCTCCCCATGCTTATTAATTGTATCGCAGTGCTTAAAATGTACTGTAGCATGGCTCTGTTCTTTGTGTGATCAAATCTCATATCCCTGAGGCTTTCTTCTTCATTTATACTTCCCAAAAGAATACTTTTGCATGGAATTCCATACTAATGTTATATCAATCTGCAAGGCCACCTTAACCACATTCATCACTCGGAATGGACTTCTGAAACACACAATTAGAGCTTCTCCAATGGGGAATCTTTCCACCTGAATTCTCCTGAGTGTACAAGGAAGCTCTAGCATATTTGTTCTCGATCCAAATGTTGCCTCTACAAATCATAGTCCTCTTTGTATCACTCTCTTATAGTTGCCATTACTCCAGTGACCCTAACCTTTCTATGTGCATTTACATGGATATCCCCAGCTTCTTCTTATCGAGTTATGGCTATGGATAGTTATGGAATAGATGCCAAATATGGAGAAATTATATCCAAATTTTTTGACTCATCCTTGATTTTGATCATGTGCCTAAAACTTGCTCAATCCAAATGTTCGAGAATAACCAATTTGGATAGGCTCATGGTTGCAATAACATGCAACTACACTATAAAACCATCACAAAACACATTGATAGGACTCCATTTCATATTCATATGTTGCCTCATTTGGATCCCTTATGCTTGAATCCATGTAACTTCTTTTAATTGTAATTCCTTAATATCTTATAGGCTCGTGGGGTTTTGGCCATCACCCACCTCACTTTAGCACCTTCCCTTGGTAAGTTTCCTTCGAATTTTTCCTAGGCTCCTTTAAATGTTTTCACGTGGTTTTATTACTTTATTAATGCCCGAAGGTCCTTCATTACCAATAGCATAGGAAACCACCAAAAAAAAGTTTTGTGTGTGTATTTCTACTCTTGAGGAAATGTCAAATGTTGGTAAAAAAAATTCAATTGTTGTCCTATCACTTAATGATCTGTGATGCTTGCAACCTTTAAGAAATTCAATGAACGAATAGTTACATGGTATTTGACCTTTGGGGAATGCCCTCTACGAGGTTGATGACATGATGATGTCATCCATGCCACGTGTCTACATGTGAGAGGTCCATGTCTCGCCCATATATGGGCCTTTTGGGTACATGAAAACACCATAACTTCTTTCCACATGTCCAAGGTTATGTAATGTTGATGTCATCTCTAGCCAATAATATGTTTCCACCTATCTTGTCAGAGGAGAGAGAAAGGGTACCTCAATCCTTGGTTTTGCATGTGATCTCCTTTGTAAATAGTTGAATGTTCATGTGACCTACTTCCAACTCTAAATCATGAAGCCCTCAATCTCAACACTCTTAAGTAATTATTTTAATAAGAAGTTACAAGGTTTCAACCTTCCGAGATTCTGACCCTCCAGTCTTCCACACCTGTGAGATTTCTACCTTCTCGGATTTGTTCACATGACCTTGACTTACTACAATCCCTTAACACCTTTTAAATAAACCTTTGGGTTCTCACATTCTAGGATTCTAACTTCTTGGGTTTCAAGCTTCCCACTTCCCCAGCTCACTGTAATCCCGTAGCTTTTTTAAATAAGCTTTCAAGCTTCCGATTTTCCAACCTTCTGAGGATTTGGGCTTCCATATTCACTAAATCACTATAATCCTGTAGCCTTTTTAAAATAAGCTTTCGGGGTTCCAGGGACTGCTCCAAATGACTTCAAGGTCATTACTTTCACAATTAATAACTTTTGAACTAGGAGGCCATTTGTGGACTTTAACATATAGTTGGAAAGATCTTACAATGAAATTTCCATGTATAACATTTCCATGAGAATTTGAGCAAGATTCCTGATTGAGAAATTCCTCCAAAGATTGAGCCTCTTGGCCACCATAGTCATCATTTTATGGCTTCTCCAATAAGCCTGCTACTATCATGATTCCCTATAAGAGACTGCAACAACCATGGCACTCCCCTTGAGATTGACATATCAAGCACATCAATTCTAACAACTTATCCTACTACTAGCCTCAATGCTCATCTAGTTTACATCAATTCCAACACAATTGCTACCACTATCCATTAAGACCATGACAATTGTCCATCACATCTCTTAGCATGAATGTTGTCATCATTTCTAACACACCCACTACCTACCATTAGCCATCGAGGCAATGCCAAATTTCCAACACTCTCTATATAGGATTTTTTCTAAACTTAGTAGGATATGTCTAGAAAGCTAGGACCATAAGAAGTTAGGAAACTTCCAAAATAATTTAGCCTCATCCAACTCATGAATAAGCAGGCCAAGCTCATGAGGGCTTCATTGGAGGAGAAATACCATACCACGTGCATTCATATTGCGAGATATATTTTGAGGAAAAAATCACATAATATATTGAGCATATAATAGGGGGTAAAGGGGTTTTATATTGGCAGGTATAAAAAATGGAGCTCAAAGTTAATGAAAATATATAAAGGGGTATAAAGAAATGTTAATGAAGAAATTGATACTTACAATATTTAGAGAAAGTAGGGGTTTCTTAAATTGGGAAGGTGTATTAGGTTTGTATTGGGAGGGGGTCAATAATGTGATTTTTAGAGGTATTTTCCAATATCGAGTCAAATTAAGGGTATTATTTACTATTCCACAAATGCACGTGCTATGTGAGAGGTTCACTGAGTGAATACCATGTGGCCAAACTCATCTCCTCGATATTATCTATAAAAATCACCTCCATGACTCCCATGCCAAAGGTAGATAGGGTACTTAGGTGTCAAACTATCACACTATAGGGGAGTGATGGTTCTCAAGATGACAAGTTTGTAGGAGTTATGGGCTACTAAAAATATAGATTCAAGCAGGAATAATTCTACATTTTGGTTGGCAAGTTGGAAGATAGGATTAAGGTTTCTATCAATAATGGCATATAATAGATGCCCCCTAATGCATGAGGTTAGAAGTGAAACAAATGGCTGAAATGTATTACAAATAAATGTGGGAAAATGAGAGGAACGATCCAATACCAAAGGATAGGATCAAATTCATATTGGTACTGAAGTCTTAATCATATGATGATCATCATTAAAGCACGCATATCCATACTCAACATAAATAGAAACTAAACACGTTTGTGAACCATACACTGCATATACATGACATGAATTGATATGACATGGCCACAAGACATACACAGTGGATCCATATGACAAACTAAAAGGTCATAGCCACTAGAAAATACAATGCGGATCTATGTCACAATAAACATTAGTAGGACCATGGACACATAGAAGAGAAGTGCCCTAAGGTAGCCCTAAAAGTACATAAACTCATACATAAATACAAAAAAAAATGGGAAGGGTACCATACAAGAGTGCTATGTTCCTATCTTGAGGTATTCTACTAAACCCTGATGTTACAAATATACAACATGCAAATGAATGAACTCGTGTCAAGTATGGTAGAAACCATTTGATTGTTGGTCACTGAGGTATAACATTAATAGATGCGAATAGTCCCACCAATGATGAAAATGAACCCCAAGGTATCTAGTGGAATCCATGGAGTGTGAATAAATATGATGATGTCAAACAATTATGGATTCAACTGATGAGGAGCTAATGTGGTAAGGTCATTATCGACTGTGAGGAATCTTGCCACTAAGGTCTACAAGTTCCAAGTTCCAAGGTATTAATGGTTCCTATATCAAATTCTTGGATAATGAGTTGAAGTTGACAGGAGAAAATCTATCAAAGGACGTGTTGAATTTTCTACAAGGTGAGTAGTAAAAAATAATTTTATAATATGTTAATTAGAACCGAATGATATTCAATCAATTTATCTAAGGAAACTTATATCATTGAGAAATTATACGTAGAAAATATCAATAGTAAATGTAGTAGAAACAATAAGTGTACGAAAAATAGAAATACAACCATGCATAATAGATACAATATTTTTACCCTTTGAACCAAACCTTCAAATAAAACCCACCAACTCTTCTTTAGAGGATATAATTCTTTAGGAAAATTTACAAATCAACAATATGTTTATCAATTTGTGCCAATAATCCAAGCTATTTACGAGTCAAACCTAGAAAGAGTAATTCTAATAGACCTTGGTTAACTTTGTAAGAAATTAGGCCTTGCAAATCCATGACACCCTTGTGTCCTTGTGGCCTATGTCCCTATTCATGGTAATGGACCCACCAACAAAGGGGATCTCCCTGGTATGAAGTCCCAACTAGATCTCACACCATTTGGTGTAAGAGTCCCATCCGTTATGATGGCCCAGTTGCCATTATTTTATAGATTTTATTAGCTCTTGTTGTTCAGCACATGAGGGTGTTATACTTGTAACTTCAAGAAAGCGAGGTGATTATTCCTGGTGCGTTTGTAATGTAACTCTATGTCCGGGTTTTCTTACTATCAAAAAGGGGGAATTAAAGTGAGCCTCTTGATGAGAGGGAATAGTCCCTACCATGGAGGAAACACACACGAATAGTAGCAAGGGTCTGTCCACCATCCAACAGAATAGTCCGCAATGGATGCGAGAGTCATGAAAACCAATGTTCAAGGGAAAACATGTACACCATCCAACAGAGTAGTACACACGGGGGTGACAGTCGTTAGAATTGGGAAGACACAAATATGGTTTGTCTAATGTCCAACGGAGTACTCCACAGAGACGGGACAACAATGATAAAAAATACAACACAACTTCAACAATATGAGTACTAAAATAACCAAAGTAGTTCAACTATATTAGTATAGGTTAAGAAAGCATGCATTACAAACATTTAAAGAATATTCTTACAAATAGATACAAAACATGCGTGAAAACATGTTGGCCTCAAACAAGATTTTGAATTAAGAAAAAAATCCAAGACACATCTGTACACCATACATCACTAGCCCTAGTAGTGGGACATTGAAGCCACTCCTTCCTCCTCAAAGAACAGACTACAAACTCTCAAGGCTATGTGGGAGGAGCCAAGGTGAAAAGTCCTTTACTCATACAATGAGAGGGTATATATAGCCAAGGGGGAATAACTGACTTTACATGAATCTTCATCTTCATATGTGGGTCTCTTGGACTTACACTTTACATTACATTGAGTACAACAAGTATAACCCATAGTAGTGATGTTTCTAAGACAACTCATGACACAACTCAACATGACACTGCTGACATGTACTGGTTGATTATGATTTCCATGTCGAGCAACTTTGTTATGAAGTGATGTTATGCTCTCGATGTAACATGTCTTCACCTCAGCATGGCAAAGTGTTCGGGGGTGGTCTTGGTCTTTACTTGATGGTGCATGTGTATGTGTCCCTTTCGCTCATTGCTTGATGTGCTTCGTATGTTTGTTTGACTATGTGAAAGGCTTCTAGCATGCACTCATTTTCCATCTCATGCGTCGTCATGCCCTATTTTATTGATGTACCTTGTTCCTGAAATCACTCATGATGAGACAACATCAAATACAAAAATCTCCTAGTCTAACATGATGCATCATTTTTTGTTTCGGTGCATGTGATTGGGAGAGGGACAAGGCACTAAAACTACACAAAGCACAACACAGGTCGGGATGTGAGGCTTTAGAGAACTATCGGAAAAAATACGTAGATTTCAGTGGGAGGAAAATTTGTGCAATCCATGACAATAGTTAGAGTTGTGGGGAAAAACCTAGCAAGGAGGCAAAATTGCATAGTTTCCGAGAGGAAGGACAGGGAGGGAGTCGAGGAACTACTGCACCATTCTCACAATTTTCAAGGGGAGCACTAGGAATGTAATCCAGCTAGGATCTGGAAAATTTCTCTGGGGAAGACAATGCAGGTAGGAGGAGGCACTAGCAGAAAAATATGCATAGTTTTCCAGAGGAGGATAAGATTGGGCTACAAGAGCTACTAGTCAAAATTGTGCAATTCTCGGAGATAGCCTAGACACAACTACTGAATTTTTAGGTTGCTTGTAGAGTAGGACAAAAGGGCAGGTGATAGAAAGATATATGTAATTTTTTGAGTGAGAGAAAAGTAGGCTAGTAGGGAAGCCTTCTCGTCAGATTTGCGTAGCTTTTAGGCTGATTGCAAACCAGGGAAGAAGGGCATGTGACACACAACTCTACGCAATTTCTAGGTTGATTACAGAGTAGGCCAGTAGGGAAGCCTGCCTAGTAAATGTACGTAATTTCTCGGCACAGTGCAGTGATAAGCAGTAGATTCCTGCCCCACATGTTTGCACAGTTTTTGTAGGTAGTGCAAGGCAGTTAGGCTCGACAAGTTTTGCTCAATTTTGGAGATCAGTACAACCCTGGGTCACAACTCAACTCATTTCATTGGTTGACTAATGGAAGGCTTGATGGGAGATCTTGTGAGATGCACAGACTGGATTAGGGTCTAGTACAACTTATGCATAGTTATGGGATTCAGTTAGCTAGCTCATTTATAGAACTATGCAATGCATTCTCCCCGATGGACAACCTCAATCTCTGCATAGGTCTGGGGAATAATGCAAGGTCACTGAGACCTAGGCACAATTGAAGGAGGGTTGGCATGTTGACAACTTTTCAGGAGAAATGCCTAAGTCTGAAAGCAAGTGAATTTGTGCATACATGATGATGTGATCACACATTTAGCACGACTCCATGACAAGACACCTCAAAATAACAAGACAAACCTATGCTAAGTGAGACTGACTCACGAGTTAAGAGCAACAAGTGCAACACTTGAGATATGTCTTCGAACGACAGTGATCACACTTGCATGAAAATATTTATATCTTTGTGTGTGAGTGTGACTGATGTCAACAGAGTGAAAACAACTCATGCACACTAAGATAAACCTTGAAAATTTCCAAATTAAACTCACAAGCATGACATAGCAATCAACATGCCCAAAGACGATGGTTAGTCAAACAAGCGAAAAGGAAGCAAGAGACATATAGGAAACACATGAAATGACTTTGTGCTCACAAATATGATTGTTCTTGAAGATAGAATGATATGACATGACAAGCAGTCCTTGAAGCTACACTAAGAGATGTACTTCAAAAGATATTCTTTACTTACCTTACCCTCAAGATGACCATGCATCTGATGAAGTTTTCATGAGGTCTTGATCTTTTGTCATAACTTGGTTTCTTGTTCCTTCCCCTCAAATCCTTGAGAGTGATTTAGTATGTCATCTTTTCCTGTAATCATTGAGAGATAAATATGTGCAGTTTCAGTGGAGAGCGACTGCTACTGAGATGATTTGGGCAATTTTCAAGAGAAAGGTTGACTTCCTTCTCTGCGCAATTTTTGAGTGTAAGGCAGATTGGATAGCTAGGACAACACTACATAGTTTTTTGATGCAAGACACTGCTACAAGATGGGTTACGGGAGGAGTCCCATCCATAGTTTTTGAATGCAGGACAACCAAAATACTCTGTGCATTTCGAAAGATCAGTGTTGGATGCTTGACTGATCTATGCATTTTTGGAGAGAAATGTTGGCTACCTCACTACTCTGTGCATTTATGGAGAGCAGTGATGGTTGGGAAACTAAGGGACAACACTACATAGTTTCTAAAGATAGTGGGTTCTGGATGGGGAAGGACACTAGAGGAAATCATTGTGCAGTTTTGGATGCCAAGGGATGCTGGGGTCTCTACGCATTGCACTGTTCCAATAGGCAAGGGAAAAATTTTGCGTGTTGCGGAAGAAAAGTGTACAACTATGAAAAGATGGATGAGGCTAGGTTGCTTGGGAAACAAGGCTAAGTGGGAGATCAATGAGATTGATGCAAAAACCTTTGTGACAAGAGTGTGTGAAGTGGGTGTGAAACATGTCTACGTAATGAGAACAACCCATATGCACAATATTTCCCCTTGAAGCAGAAAAACTTTCCCTTTGCTTCAGAAATAATGATCCTGATCTGTGAAGATGACAAATACTGCATAAAGATGAGAACATGAACAAATATTTAGATCAAGGAGGGGAGCTTGAGATGTTTATCTTACCAACCAATGACTAAGGAATGATCGATCACATGATCCAAGGCAGGCTCCAAAATTTTCATGTGAGCCAAAATTTTGGAGGGTGGTTGTATTCACTACAACATTGACGACACACTGGTAGAACTCTAGCTCTTTGTATGGACCTTGCTTCGTGAAAATCGAGTCTAACCCTTCTGGAAGTATTGTTTGATTCTTTGATCGTCATGGCTTAAGAACTTTCTTGGGTGAAACATATACTCCCTACTATTCTCTTGATCGTTTAGCACACATTCCAAACCAAGTTAACTAATTTGTTTTGATTGAGATGAGGTGTAGGAAGATGCACAAGTAATATAAATTTCAAAGTCTTAGTTTCATCTTTGGTGTTGCTCTGCCGCTAGCAGGCCTGAATAGTACCCCAACAAAGTCACACAGGAACACAAGCATCGCTCTGTTACCAGTGAGCCTAGTTAGTACCTCGATGGAGTTACATGCATCGCCTCTCTATGTAAGAGGCCTTTCTCCTCTTTTCCCTTGTTTATTTTTTCACTCTCACATTCTTTTTATTTCAAAGAACTGTGCATAGGCACTTATATATTTTAGAAGCGGAAGAGAGATCCTGACATATTGAGAGCGAAAGAGGTTTTCCCTTCAGAGAAGTATTTATATATACCTCTGACACACTTGTTAAGGTTTTCCCCTTCATCTTACTCTACTAGACTAAGCTGACAAGGTATAACCCAAAATAACCGATTAGAGTAGGTGGTACTAATTAAAGTGCAAGTGTTGTGTTTTCACCATGACTCACTCTAAACAAAACTTATTTTCCATCAGGGTATCATCGACTGAAGACAAAAATATCTTCATAATGAGGGAGGAGAATAGATAACCAAATTTTGGTAGTTGTACAAGGTCTCTTATATTTTTCTGGCTTGTCTCCAGAACCAAACACGATTTCATGTGAGGCTAACCTACAGGTACAAACAAGCAAAGAAAACAATAAAGAAAAAAGAGGAAGTAAAGGGAAAGAAAAATAAGTAATAAAATCAAGTGAGAAAGAAAACTAACCAAGTAAGCAAGCAAACACACCAAGCAAGCAAGCAAACAAACATGCAAATAAAAAATCAAGGCAAAACAAGGAAGCAAACACTAGACCTATTCCTATGCTAAAAAATCGTGATTACATGACATGAAATTTCCAGTGAAGCCACCATAGTCATTCCCAACTTGCAAGCATAAAGATACAAGCAATTAAAATAGATAAAAAATAATGTGCAACAAAAAATACAAAATCTTGAAAATCTTGCACATGGAAAGGAAGGTCTTGCTTGTGGGGAAAAAAAACGTGTCGCGACCACCCAATACACATGGTTACCTTTTCAGTGGATGATATTATTCAACAATCCTCAAAATCCTCTTCCAAGTGTGTGCTCATCTACTTTGTTTCTGCAATCAAAAAACAGTTCTATCCATTGGCCTACATGCAACAAGCCATGATGAGCTGGAAAACTCTTCGACAGTTGAAAGGGCAAGGTGTACAGAAATACACTCAAGAATTTAGAAAGAGAGCATTGATTCTAGGAATCTCATTAGACTCAACTGAGACTCTGTTGAAGTACAATGGTGGTCTACATAGCTACATGAGGCACACTATCCTCATGTTTAATCCCACTAGTATAGATGAGGTATTTGTACAAGCTACTCATCTAGAATCTAGAGGAAAGAATGGAAGTCCAAAAGTTGGGGGATCATCCCAACCCACTGCAAGCAAGAATAAGGAGAAAAGAAAGCAGAAATGGAAAGCAAGGAAGGCAAACGTTTCACAGAAAAGAAAGGCTTTATGCACTCACTATAAAAAGGATGGGCATGATGATGAGCACTGTTGGATTTTGCATCGAGAGCTAAGACCTAAGAAGTTCGAGGGCAAGAAAAAGAAGACTTCTACAGCTATTCAGAAATATTTGGGGTCAGACTCAGGATATGAAACAACTATTGCAGCCACAGGTATAAGAGTTAAGAATTTTGAAGCATCTACTAGTAATTCTGCACAATCTACTATTGATGAAGAAAATGAGAGAAAAAGACATGAGTTTTTCCATATTCAAGTTATTTCCAAACATCAAAAGATTGATACTTTGTTTGATAGTGGCTCACAAGTAAATTTAATTTTTGAAGCAATTGTAAGGAAGTTGGGATTAGTGACCACATCTCACAAGAAATCATACCCATTAGGATGGTTAAATGATAAATCACAACTACAGGTGACTAGACAATGCAAACTCAAGTTTTCTTTTGGGTCAACATTTTTAGATGAGGTTGAGTTAGACATAATTCCTTCGGATATATGTCGAATTTCTTTAGTAAGTCCTTACTTGTATGACAGAAAATCTATTTTCTATAAAGCTAAGAACAAGTATCTACTTGTTAAAGATAGAATCGAATACTTTGTAAGAGCTCATAAGCTCAAGAATAATTATACTGTCATAAACTCAGGGTAGATGAAAAGAATGATAAATTCATGCAAACAATTCTTACTGATGGTCGTAAAGGAAAAGAAAACTGATAAAACCAATGTATTTGAGTGATGTAATGCTAACAGCAAGTTGATTTAGAAAAGGTTGTTTTAGAGTGTAATATCTTGTTTCAAGAACCTAAAGGTTTTCCACCCAAAAAGGAAATAGTGCATGATATTATTTTGTAGCGAGATGCTCCACTACCTAACATTGGAATGTACAGGTTGTCCACTTTCGAGAATGCAGAAATCAAGAAGCAGATGCAGGAGTTGCTCGAGAAAGGGTTCATTAGACCTAGCACATCACCATGTGGGTCACCAATCGTTTTGGCGAGAAAGAAAGATGGCTCATGGAGAATGTGCATTGATTACCGAGCATAGAATAAGATAACAATAAAAAATTGCTATCCCCTTCCTCGCATAAATGATCTTTTAGATCAATTGAAAGAAGATGTTTATTTTTCCAAGCTAGACTTGCATAGTGGATACCATCAGATCAGAGTTGCAGAACAAAATGCATGGAAGATTTCTTTCAAAACAAAGCAGGGATTGTATGATTCGCTGGTTATGCCTTTTGGCTTAACTAATGCTCCTTCTACTTTCATGAGATTACTGAATGATGTACTCAGACCTTTTCTTGATGATTTTGTTATTGTGTATTTGGATGACATTCTGATATTTAGCAAAATGTGGGAAGAACACTTAAAGCATGTTAAGCAGACAGTAGATGTTTTGAAAAGAGAAAAACTTTATGTTAAACGCTCAAAATGTGAATTTGGAAAAACATCTTTGAATTATTTGGGACATATAGTAGGTGGTAGTGAATTGGAGATAGATCCCTCTAAGGTGGCAGTCATTGTGAAATGGCCTAAACCCAATTCTGCTACAGAAGTTAGAAGTTTCTTAGGAGTAGCACAATATTGGAGGAAGTTTATTTCTAACTTTTCCTCAATTACAGCTCCCTTACATGCTTTAACATGATTGAACAAGGTGTTTTAGTGGGGAGGCAAACGGAAGAAAGCCTTCGACACCTTGGAATAAAAGATTAGTACAACACCTATACTAGCACTGCCTGATCTGCAAAGACCATTTGAGATCCAAACGGATGCCAGTGACTATGCAATGGAAGTAGTGTTGACACAGCATGGTAAACCCATATGTTATCATTCTGAGACATTTAATTATGCATTAGTTAAATATCCTACATATGACAAAGAATTGTATGCATTAGTACAAAGTGTGAAAAAGTTGAAACATTACTTAATGGGAAAAGAGACAGTAATACATAATGATCATCGACCACTTCAATATCTACACTCCTAAACTAAGTTGTAGCAATCAAGACACTATAGATGGATGGGTTTTCTAGAATAGGTTCATTTAGTCATCAGATATAAAAAGGGCATACACAATAAAGTTGTAGATATGTTATCTAGACCCATTATAAATACATCTACTATACTTAAGCATAATTCTGTGTTACATGAGAGTTACATTGAGCAATATGCTCAAGATATAGACTTTAAAGATGTATATGCAACTTTAATTCAAGGCAAATGAGTAGAAGAATTGGATTATCATGTAAAGGACTGACTCTTATATCACTGTACGAAGTTATGCATTCTACAAACTGAAAGAGTAAAGATAATTTGAGAATCACACACTTCTTTAATATCAGGTCACTTTGGGGTAAGTAAAGCAGTTGCACAGCTGCAAAGACTTTGTTATTGGCCGAAAATGAATGAGATAGTTTCTAGATATGTAAGAGGGTGTACTATGTGTGCAAAAAGCAAGCCCAACAATAGAAAACTAGGCTTGTACACTCCATTACTAGTTCCTTCTCACCCTTGGGAAAGTGTTTCCATGGATTTTGTAGAGGACTATCTAAATCTAGGAAAGGTCATGATTATATGTATATTGTTGTGGATAGGTTCAAAAAAATGTGTATTTTGATACTTGTAATAAACAAATTATAGTTGAACAAACTACAAAACTATTCTTTCAATATGTATGGGTTCATTTTGGATTACCCACTTCCATTGTATCTGATCGAGACACTTGATTTGTGGGGAAGTTTTGGTCAAGTCTGTGGGAACTGATGGACACCAAACTGAAGAAAATCACAACTTTTCATCCACAAACTAATGGCCAGACAGAAGTTGTTAACAAGACAGTGATCTAGTTACTCAGGGGATATTGCATCAAGCATTCTAAGCTTTGGGATGAACATTTATGTTACATGCAGCATGCTTACAACAGAGCAAAAAATTCTTCTACATAGAGATCTCCTTTTGAGACCTGTTTTGGTTTCACACCAAGGTCTCCTTTGGATTTTGTCTTTGGTAAAGATACCACAGTTGTGGGATACAGTGATGTGGACAGGGCAACTAGGTAAATTGAAAAGATCCAAGAGATCCACTAGGCAGTACAGGAACAAATGGAAAAGAACCAAGCCAAATAAAAAGCAAGGCATGACAAGCATTGGATGGAGCATAGTTTCCAAGTTGGTGACCCAGTCTAGTTGTATATCGGAAAGGATAGGATGCAAGGTGAAGGTAAAAAGCTAAAGCCTATCAAGTATGGACCCTTCAAGATACTTGAGAAGATTGGTGAGAATGCTTTTCGCTTGATCTACCAACTTACGTGCACGTCTAATCAGTCATGAATGCATATTGCTTGAGATTGTTTGAACCTTCACTAATTGAAGACCCCGAAGAGTAGAGTCAATTACCTTCTATTAATGACCTGTTATCTGAATATCTTAATGAATTGCAGGAAGACACAGTTCTAGACAGGAAGGTGAGGACGACGCACGAGGGAGATGTTGAATACCTCAGAGTTGGGCTCAAGGGTTCAAAGCTGAGTAGCGCAAAGTGGATAGAGATTGGACAAGTGAGATAATTGTTCCCTCACTTAGTCGATGCTTGAAAACCAACTTTTGGTGCTCCAAAAGCCTTTTCAGTGGGAAGGCTGTGATCTGAATTGGATCCATGAAAATTATCAAAGTGCTATGACTGTATTAAAATCATGATAGACTTCAAAACTAGTGAACAAAGAGCTATTAGGAAGGACCTCTAGACAGTGGCAGTTTGTAGCCAACGAGGAACGACGAGGACCTCAATCAAAGTTCACAGACCGAGGCCCATAGAGACCACACAGGATGAAAACTAGCAGTTAGGAAGTCTGGATCGAAAAATGGAGGCAGTTTTTGATGCACGATTGGGCAAAACCCCTCGAGAAGGAAAAGCCCCGAAGTGCTCGGTCGCATGGGCAGCCGGGAAATCGTAGGGAAAGTGCTAATGCGAAAGGTGAGCCCCGCGGTTCAAAACTGACAAAATATCGGAGGCATGTTGGGCGGTAAGCAGATTTGGTAGGAGAACGAGTGATTCCATACATTGCACGATGCATGTCCAGTAGATGAGAGAGAAAACCACCTCTCATTGCGGGCTAACAATCGAGCAAGTCAACCATGCGATAAGAGAAAACACTGTAGGATCTGGGGCCTCCAAATCTGACGGCAGAGATTGCACCCAATGAGAAACTGGATCTGAAGGGAAAATAAGCTATAGAACATAAAGTTTGAAGTCTAATTTGACTGTTGAGTTGGTAGATGAATCATTTCATAGTGTAATTAAATACCAAACCATTTGAGGAAGAGCTGGCATATTTCATGAGAGGACAAGTGGCCACTTCCCTATGAGACATTGGTAATGACGCAGAGGTAGGGAACTCCAAGCGAAAATCAGTAGGTGATGTGAAGGGGTAGAAGAGGAAGCGAACAGTCATGAGACAAGTTGGCTTTAAGCCATGAACAGATAGAGAACATAATAGAAAAGGAGAAGAACAGAGACAAGTGAGAAAGAGGCAGTGAAGCAAGAAGCAGAAAACAGAGAGCTAAGTTGACCTACAAAGTTAAGGTAGCATCGAGCGGACATAACCAGGCTTAAGAGGTTAAAGCAATCCTTGTGATGATATCTGTCAGGAATTAAGTACCACATTGGACTCATCCCATTAAAGACCAGAGAGGTCGAGACTTGGTAAGGAAAGAGTCTGTGCACTCTAGTGGCTTGGGGAATCTAAGAACCACCCTACTAAGCATCATCTATTTCGGGAGACTCAAATTGAGCTCCTCATTGTAAAAACTCTACTTTAAAGAAACAATAAGAAAAGGCCACCACTGAAAGCTGGACCAGAGATGTAGCCCAGGAGGATTGGGTGAACTCCTTGTTAATTTATTGTGTTCTTGTATTTGCTTACTGTGTTTCTCTTATTGTTTTTCATTTTCCAGTGTCTGCGTATTTTGCAATTTGATCGATCCGTTGCCCAAGATAACATAGACACACACCAACACATGATTCTGTAATACCTTCATTCATTAATTAATTAACTGAGATCACTCAAGAATGATTTTCAAATCAGCTTTGAACGGTGCCTTCGACTCTGATCTCTTGGAAAGCATTGTACATGTACTTCTAAGAAGCAAATGAACACATGTGATACCTGGAGACATGGAAAAACTAATGGCAAGAAATATGTTACTCAAAAACAAAAATGAACTTGACAACTAACTTGCAACATACCTATGTGACTGATCATGAAGGTCGTGCAATTTTGGCTGGGAGGTCGGGAGACTAAGTGCCAAAACTGCTCAAGGAATAGTTTAGGCTACTGGGAGGATGACTAACTATTGGAAATATGCAATGCATAGTATAATCTTGCTATTGACTATTGGAATTAAGTAGCTAGTGTTATCACTCCTCTTGATCTCCAAGGCTAAGAAAGAGTCTAGCTAAGGTAACCATAGACCAATCTTGTGACTTGGTAGCTAGCCCTACCAAGCTAGAGAGGGCTCTCTCCAAAGTATCCCAGCCAAGAGGGTTGTAGAGATTAGGGTTTTAGGATAGATGTAAAGTGCAAAGGGTTGTTTTATTTTATTTTGGTTGGGTAGTCACAAGGATGAGTGAATTAGGTCACATAATGAACTAGGGTACGACAAAGTGAATCTGAATTGCATACATATAATGGGGCAAGGTAGGTGTTATAGACATATTTGGGCACTACAACCCCAATCACATATGTCGATAAACCAAGGGCTTTCAAACCCCTAAAATTATTGTTTCAAACCCTAAAGGATCAAGGTCAATTAATTACATCATTCCCAGAAGTTCTCCGTGAAAAACTAAGCTTGGAGGTGTATTTAGGTCCATATATTTACCCAATTATGAGCCTCATCACCTTCGTGGGCTGAGTTACTAGTCTTGGAATCCCTAGTTGGAGAAACACTTAAGAAGCCTTGTATAAGCTATGGGTTGAGTTACTAGTCCTGGAAAACTTGGTTGGAAGGAATTCTCTGGAAGCTCTAGAAGGCTTGGATGGAGACCAATTTGATGATGGTTTTGGTGATGTTCAACTGGGTGATGAAATCATTGTTTGATGGGTTGAGGTGGATGGTCTTTAGAATCCCTTGATGAGGTTTGATTTATGTGTTCTATGAGATCCCATATTCATGCTTGAAATATGGAATGGGGGTGAATGGATGAAGAGAGATTTGGCTTAGGCATTCTATGGTTCGGTGGAACATGGAAGTACCATCCCAAGTTTGGATTTTGCATTATTCATGAAAGGTTATTTCTCCTTGTATTTATATGAGCATTTTGATGGATTATATGTGGTCTATCTGGATGTACTTTCATGTGTATCTCTCCTACTATTATGCTAGTTATGTAAGTGTTTTATGACAGAAACCATGTATGGATTTCCTCATGTTTTTACTTGTAATTGGATGATCAATGTATCTATGGCCTAATAGATGGGATAGAAGTTTATGTATTGAGGCATAAATGGTTCTTAGCTATTCACAGCTAAGTATGAGACCCCTATGCTTAGAATTGTTATTTACACATGTAGACTACATATTTGTGATATGTTTAAGGAAATTCCTGTCATGGCTAGTAGGGGTCCATTCAAGGTCTTAAACAAGTATTTTTTTCGTATTTTCATTTCCATGTTATCTTACTAATTTGAAGGGATGGTTCGATTCTGGGTAGCGACCTGGGCTCTGGGCTTGAAAAAGTGGCTAAAATCCTAGAATCATTGGCATAATACTGACAATTTTGGTCTCCAGTCACTGGCAGGCAAGCTTGTGAGAGAAACTTTGGTTCTATTGTCGCACTTATGCCTATCACATTGGATTGAATGAGGCTTAGGTTGTCCAAAATATTAGTGGGACTCCAAGGCAAGTTGTCTAAAGTATTGGATTGGTTCCTGAGGGTATTGTAGATGATGATTAATATTTGTATGGTGTGTTTTTGTTGGTTCCACTTCCTTAAATTGACTTAGGAGGTTGAATAATATCATAGTGGCCTCTTGTCTCATGTTTACCTCGACTGGCAAGTTGCTTTGATAGATGTGGGAGGAGGGTATTACAAAACAATTGTTGTGTTCTTTATTTTCCTGTCATTCTTCTAATTTAAAGGTGACATGTATACTTTCGGAGTTCAATAGATTAGGTCAACTCTTTTATTCGTTATATTCTCTAGTATTTTAGAGCAATATTCTAAAGAATGATCACCCATTTGCACATATTATAGAACACAAGTTTGTTTTATCATTCAAGGGGAAACTAGGCCCAGTATGGTCTTCCTACCAGCACATGAAGTAATATATTCTTCCTCTACCTCAACCATGGCCTCAACCTCATCTATTAAATCCTCCTCTTCATCCACCAAGATCCTCCTCTACCTTGAGATCCATTTTCTCTACCTCCTTGTGTTATTGGATCCTTAAACTAATTAGCTACCTATGTATGATATGTAGTATGATAATCAATCTTGTTTCTTACATTAAACTGATAATCCTAAGTGGAACATTAGGGGATTTTTGAGGTCTAAAATGGGCCTCCTATGGAAATTATAAAATAATAGTGGAAATAATAAAACAAGGGTAGATTACATCATCAAATTTTAGAGGGAAAAAAGAAGAAACTATTTTTTTAACTCGTATTTTCAACTTATCTCCCTAAGGGTTTACTTAAATTTCAAGCGGAAACACTCGTTGGATGCAAAATTTGATTCCTCATCCAAGGAGTACCCATGTTGCATACTTTTTATGGACCCTACTATATGAAAAATAATAAATACATGAAAAACGTGATTGCAATCACATGTTTCCATGTATTTCTCATTTTTCGTGTAGCAGAGTCCATCGAAAGTATGTAACATGGGTACTCCTTGGATGAGGAATCAATTTTTCCTCCAACGAGTACTCTGGCTCAAAATTTGAGTAAAACATTAGGGAGATAAGTTAAAAATACGAGTTGAAAAAGTAGTTTTATTATTTTATTAATTTGTAATATTTTTACTTTTTTACTCCAAAAATGGTGAATCATCCCCCATGGTTGACATCATCATCTTGAATCATATTGTCTCTAATAAAGTTTTTTTATGTTGTACATTTTTCTTAGGAGGTCCATTTTAGACCTCAAAAGTCCCTTAATGTGGGTTTTGTCTTCACATATGGCACACCACTTAGGTTTTTCATCTCTTAAATTGAATTGGCACTCTCTTCTAGTATGACTCTATGAAAATTTGCATATTTCATAGTATATATCTATTTGAATGCGATGGACTTCCTAATAAAAATAGTCCAAAAATTTAATATTATCCTTTGTGCTCCCTTTAGTTCTACATTTGGTGCAGAGTAAACCAAATTTTTGCAATGGAAAGCTTAGTAGGGACTACTCAAAATACACAATTTCCTCTTCTATTATTTTATTAGTCAACACAAAAGTCAACTACCAATCATCATCTATTTCAATGCATTGGTCCTTTTTTAATGCTTCCTTGCATGATGTAATTTCATGCATTCCTAATGGCCTTCATATTTTATGTAGTAACCCAACAACATACCATCGAACTAGCAAAGCTTCATCAATGTTGTATAGGATTTGACATAACAAATCCTTAAATAGTTTTTCATATTCTCCTATTAATTTGTATGATATTCATTTAATCTCTTTCAATTTTTGTGTTACAATATGTTTAACGTCTTGGGCTTTAAAGGAGGAAAGGAAACTTATTTTTTATGTATGTCTTACTTTTAGCTTGGTTCTCTATTAAATTCATGAACCATGTAATAGCTCTTTTCTAAAGAGATGCTACAAATTGGGTCATTTTCTTGTATTCGTCTATAACATCAATCACTGCCCAAAATTTTTCACAAATGAACCAATGTTTTTAAGGATATTCTTTCCCTCATAGAGGGGGATACGACTCAATCACATATTTATTTGGGAAGGTGTATTATTTAATGTTTTCTTTGGACTTGGGTGTTATTTTGAAAAAACTCAAATATTTCTCAAATAATTCAATTGGTTGAATAGTCTCACCTAGAATGTCAATATCAACACTGAGAGTCTAATTGACTCATGGGGTTTGTCAACTATAATTTAAAGGCATTCGGGGATTTCTGAGGTCTAAAATGGGCCTCGTAAGAAAAATGTACAGCCAAATTAAAATTTATATGAACCAATAGGATTCAAGATGATGATGTCAACCATGGGGGATGATTTACCATTTTTGGAGTAAAAAACTAAAAAGATTAATAAATAATAAAATAATAAAACCACCTTTTCAACTCATATTTTTAACTTATCTCCTTGAGGTTTTACTCAAATTTCAAGTGAGAGTATTCGTTGAATGAAAAAATTAGTTCCTCATCTAAAGAGTACCCACGTTGCATACTTTTGATGGACCTTGCTACACAAAAAATGAGCAATAAATGAAAAAACGTGATTGCAATCACGCTTTTCATGTATTTCTCACATTTCATGTAGCAGGGTCCATCAAAAGTATGCAACATGGGTACTCCATAGATGAGGAATCAAAATATGTATCCAATGAGTGTTTCTACTCGAAATTTGAGTAAACCCATAGAGAGATAAGTTGAAGATACTAGTTAAAAAATAGTTTTTTCTATTTTCCCTCTAAAATTTGATGATGTCATCTAATTTTATTTTATTATTTCCACTATTATTTTATAATTTCCTTAGGAGACCCATTTTAGACCTCTAAACTCCTTAATGTATAAAATAACACATTATTTTTATATCATTCAATATTTGTAAACTTTAAAGCACACTACAATAAGTAATGAGTTAAATTATATTTAGTGACACTTCTAAGTCAAAATGAGAAACTATGTTTAGGAAGAATGAAACAACAATTTTAATCTATTCATGGAAGATTCAAATGAAATCACTTTAACTTGAGTTAAGATATCTTCAAACTGTGTATATCAAAATAACACTCTGTTGACAGTGCTGGACCTGCCAACATGTAAGGGGATCTCCCTAGTAAGAAGTCCCAATTATACCTTAGACTGTTTGGTGTAGTGATATGAAAATGAAGATCTCATATTACTTTTGAGGAGTTAGAGAAACATAATAGACAACACACATAACACAACAAATTTAATATGGAGTTCACACAAAACTCTTGCACTACATCTCCTAGTCCAGCCTTTAGTGGTGGCCTCTCTATTATGTCTTCAAGGATAGAGTTTTACAAAGTATGAGCTCAAAATGAGTCTCAATACAACAGATACAAACAACATGTGTTTTGCTTGAGTTCCTCAAGCTTCTATGAGTACAAAGAGTCTTTCTTTCACTTTCTGTCTCTGTTTTCACTTTGTCTTAGCACTGCCCCCTCTGTCTCTATCAGTTTATGGCTCTAAAGCCAATCAGCGTTGTCTATTCGTTTCCCCTTCTTGAGCTCTCTAGCTCCTAGCCTCTACCCGCTCAAATCCGCTTCTGAGCATTAGAAATCATGGCATAACATCTTCAGGGGAGGTGGTCACCTGCTCTGCAACGTAAGGGACCATCAGGCCTTTGAAATCCCCAAGAATAGCGTTCTCTATTTACACAGGGAGATACACAAAAAACACGGGAAAACTCCGCCAAATCTGTATTTATCGGACTTCAAAAATTATGAATTTTTCCCTATATTCCATCTGGTTCACATGTAATTTCTTATCGCAAGTCGCAAATTCCTATTCCGTAGTTTCCCCTTTGTATTGGGAAAATCCATTAAAACACTGAAAATATCACAAAATGTCTTTATGGCGGACTTGAAATGTTATAAATTTGCATTTATAAACCCTTTTGGGTCTGGTTTAATCACATTAGTGCATTCCCTTCACTTTTCATTTATTTAACGAAAATGGAAAAATACATAGAGAAATGTCATTTTACGGAACTCAAAATATATTAAATTTGGTTTATAATTCCATCAGGTCCGGCCATCACATTGCATATCTGTAACGGCTTCACTCCATTGTAATGCTTTGATGCGATATTATGATGTGATTGATCACAATCGCATATCGCATAGACCCCCTGGCCATTTTGTAAGCGCTCCTTGTATTTGCCGATTGCGATATCATGCATTAACATGGGTCATCGATCTACGCACTTGATCGACGGTCCTTATTGACCCGCATTGATCGCAATTACAACTATCATGTGATAGCCTCCGATTTCCTCTACCTGTCATCGCTGATTGTGATGTGTCGCTCAGATCTAGACCGTTGATCGGCCAGATCTGACAACTCTTATGCATCACTACCGATAACCTATTTTTCCACTGTTTCCTTGTGTTTTTTGCTACCGATAGTGTAATCCACCATTTCTAGGAGTTCTTAGTTTTCTATAGTTTTGATCTCTTAGAAGAGTTTTGAAGACTTAGAGGGTTTTTGGATCCATTTTGGATTACGCCTTCCCACTGAAAAGCTTTTGGACCACCAAAAGTTGGTTTTCAAGCATCAATCAAGTGAGGATACAGCTTCCTCACTTGTCCAATTTCTATCCATCATGCACTGCTTGGTTTTGAACATTTGAGTCCTATTCTGAGGTACTCAACATCCCCTCTACATTTAGGTCTCACCTTCTTGTTGAGAATTGTATCTTCCTGCAACTCATTGAGATATTTAGGCAACAAATCATCAATAGAAGGTAATTAACTTTCCTCTTCGAGATCTCCAATAAATGAAGGTTCAAACGGTTTCAAGTTTTCTGCATTAACTACTAAATAGATATGCATGTAAGCTAGAAAATCAAGGCAAAAAGTGTTCTCACCAATTTTCTCAAGTATCTTGAAAGGCCCATACCTTATTAGCTTCAGCTTCTTTCCTTTACCTTGCATTTTGTATTTGCTGATGTACAGCCATACTTGATCACCAACTTGGAAGCTATGTTGAATTCAATGCTTATCATGCCTTGCCTTGTACTTGGCCTGGCTTTTTTTCCATCTCTTCCTGCATTGCCTGGTGAATTTTTTGGATTTGTTCAATGAACTTGGTTGCTTTGTCCACATCACTATGTCCATCAACTGCTATGTCTTTTCCAAAGACAAAATCCAAGGGAGAATTTGGTGTAAAACCAAAACAAGTCTAAAAAGGATATCTTTGTGTAGAAGAGTGCTTAGCATGGCTGTAAGCATGTTGCACATAACAAAAACGTTCATCCCAAAGCCTAGGATGCTTGCTGCAATAACCTCTGAGCAACTGGATCATTGTTTTGTTGACCACCTCTGTTTGGCCATCTATTTGTGGATGAAAGGTTGTGCTCTTCTTCAGTTTTGTGTCTATTAATTCCCACAGACTTGACCAAAACTTCCCAACAAATCGAGAATCTCAATCAGATACAATGGAAGTGGGTAACCCAAAATGAACTGTGACATGCTAAAAGAATAACTTCGTTATTTGTTCAGCTGTAATCTTCTTATTACAAGGTATTAAAATATGCATTTTGCTAAACCTATCCACAATAACATATAAATAGTCATGACCTTTTCTAGATTTTGGCAATTCCCCAACAAAGTCCATGGAAACACTTTCCCAACGACGAGAAGGAACTAGAAGTGGAGTGTACAACCCTCTTGCTTTTAGCACACATGGTACACACTTTAATATATCTAGAAACTATTTCATGCATTCTTGGCCAATAGCATAACCTTTGCACCTGTGGAACTATTTTACTTACACCAAATTGTCCTGATGTAAGAGAAGTATGTGCTTCCCAAATTATGTTAACTCTTTCAGTTTGTGGAATGTGTAACTTTCCCAAATGATACAAGAGTTGGCCTTTAACATAGTAATCCAATTCTTCTACTTGTTTTCCATGACTTAAAGTTGCATATACATCTTTAAAATCTATATCTTAAGCATATTGTTCAATGTAGCTTTCCTGCATTACTGAGTTATGCTTAAGTATAGCAGATGCATTTATGATTGGTCTAGATAGCATGTCTACAACTTTATTGTGTATGCCCTTCTTATATCTGATGACTAGATGAAAATGTTGTAGAAAATCCATCCACCTATAGTGTCTTGATTGCTGGAATTTAGTTAGTGAGTGAAAATATTGAAGTGGTTGATGGTCTGTATGGATGATTGTTTCTTTGCCCATTAAGTAATGTTTCCACTTTTTCACACTTTGTACTAATTCATGCCATTCTTTATCATATGTGGGATAATTAACTATTGCAGAATTAAATGTCTTAGAATGATAACATATGGGTTTATCGTGTTGCATCAACACTGCTCCCATGGCATAGTCACTGGCATTTGTTTCAATCTCAAATGGACGTTGAAGATATGGTAGTGCTAGTACTGGCGCTGTACTATTTTTTTCTTTTAAGGTGTCGAAGGATTTCTGATGTTTTCCTCCTCACTGAAACACCTTGTTCAATCATGTTAAAGCATGTAAGGGAGTTACAATCAAGGAAATGTTAGTAATAAACTTTCTCCAATATTGTGCTACTCCTAGGAAGCTCCTAATTTTTGTAGTAGATTTGGGTTTAGGCTAGTTCACAATGACTTCAACCTCAGAGGGATATATCTTCAATTCACCACCCCTTACAATATGACCCAAATAATTTAAAGATGTTTTGTGAGATTCACATTTTTATAACTTAACATAGAGATTTTATCTTTTCAAAAAATCTAGAGTCTATTTTACATGCTTCAAATGTTCTTCCCATGTTTTACTAAAAACAAGAATGTAATCTAAATATACAATCACAAAATCATCAATAAAAGGCCTGAGTACATTATTCATAACTCTCATGAAAGTGGCAAGAGAATTAGTTAACCCAAAAGGCATAACCAACCATTCATACAGCCCTTGCTTTTGAAAGCAATCGTCCATGCATCTTGTTCTGCAACTTTGACATGATGATAGCCACTACACAAGTCCAACTTGCAAAAGTAAACTACTTCTTTCAGTTGATCCAATAGATCATCAATGCGAGGAAGAGGATAACGATTCTTGATCGTTATTTTTTTCAGTGCTCTGTAATAAATGCACATCCTCCACGAACCATCTTTCTTTCTCACCAACACAATTGGAGATCCACATGGTGATGTGCTTGGTCTTATGAATCCTTTCTTGAGCAGCTCTTGTACCTTCTTCTTGATCTCTGTATTCCCTAAAGTGGATAACCTGTACATCCCGATGTTATGCAATGGAGCATCTTGCTGCAAATGAATATCATGTACAATTTCCCTTTTGGGTGGTAGACCTTTAGGTTCTTGAAATTGGATATCATATTTAGAAACAACTTTTTCTAAATCACCTTTCTATTTAGCATCACAACCCTCAAATATATTGGTTTTATCAGGGCTCTTTTCCTTTACAACCATTAGTAAAAATTACTTGCATGAATTTACAATTCTTTTCATTTGCCCTGAGTTTATGAGAGAGTAATTATTTTTTCGTTTATGAGCTCTTACAATATATTCTATTCCATCTTTGGTGAGTTGATACTTATTTTCAGCTCTATAGAAAATGGCTTTTCTATCATACAAGTAAGTACTTCCTAAAACAATACCACATATATCCAAGGGAATTATATCTAACACAACCTCATCTACAAATGTTGACCCAATAGCAAACCTAAGTTTACATTGTCTAGTCACTTGTATCTTTGCTTTATCACATACCCAACCTAATGGATATGGCTTCTTGTGAGGTGTGGTTAGTAATCCCAACTTCTTTACAATTGCTTCAGAAATCAAGTTTACTTGTGATCCACTATCAAATAAATTATCAATCGTTTGATGCTTGGAAATAACTCTAATATGAAAAAGCTCATGCCTTTTCCTCTCATTTTCTTCATTATCAATAGATTGTGCATAATTACTAGTATATGCTTCAAAAGTTTTACCTTTTATTCCCGTGGCTGTGACTGTTGTTTCATCACTTGAGTCTGACCCTATTTCCTTTTGAATAGAAACAAAAATCTTCTTTTTCTTTCCATCACACTTCTTGGGTTTCAGCTTTGGATGCAAATACCAACAATGTGCATCATCATGTCCATCCTTCTTGCAGTGATTGCATGAAGATTTGTCTTTTTGTATAGTGTTTGCCTTCCTCTCTTCCATTTTTGCTTCTTCTTTTCCTTGTTCATGCTTGTAGTGGGTTTTGATGATCCCCCAATCTCTGGGTTCAAATTCTTGCCTCTAGCCTCTAGATGTGTAGCCTGAAATGATACCTCATCTATGCTAGTAGGGCTAAACATGAGAATGGTGTGCCTCAAATAACTATGCAAACGACCTATATACTTCAAAAATGTTTCAGGTGAATCTAGAGAAAAACTAAAGGTATTTTTAATTCTTGGGTATAGCTTTGTACACCTTTCCCCTTTAATTGGTGACGAGTTTTCCAACTCATCATTACTTGTTGCATATAAGCTAGTGGATAGATTTTTTTTTTTAAGGGTAGAAACAAATTTACTCCAGGTAGAAAGAATTTTTCTATTCTTCTTCAAATCAGCTTATGTCCTGCCTTCCCACCACACTAGGGCATTTCCTCCAAGGCAAAGGCTGGCTCGCTGAATCTTTCTCCTTTGTGAATAAATATTCTACACCCTACAATATACATCGATCTGTCTAATCTAGTTATCTAGTTTTTCTGCATTTAATTCTCCATCATAGGTTGGCAAATCAAATTTTACATCTAATTTAATTACATAAGTCTTCTTCTTTTTCTTCTCAGGGAAAGGAGATGAGGATCATGGAGGAGATGGTGGAGGAGATAAGGGAGGAGGCTTTTCCCCTTTCCCTTTGACCTCTGGGGCATCTAGAGAAGGTTATTCTTCTCCTTTATCTTGTTTGGAGATTGAAGTACTTTAACCTCGACCTTTCTTGAATTCTCAATACATCTCTTCTACCATGGCTCTCATGGTCAAGAAATTGTCCATGAACTGAGATTCAGATTCCATGTGAGTTTCTTCTGCCATTCTCCTTCTAGTATAGACTTTTCCAATTTCTGGGTTGGCCTCAACAAGTTCTCATTTTCCCAGTTTGAGCTTTGACCTAGTTAGCATTCAAAAAAGTCCAGCATAAGCTTGTCTAACCTTAACAATCCAAAAACCAAAAGTTCTCATACCACTTGATCTGAAAATGAAGATCTTATATTACTTTTAAGGTATTACAGACTCATGTGCATGGATTTGCCTATACTACTTAGTGCAATGGACTGATAAGATTGCGAATAATATAGACAATTGAGCAGTTAGAGAAATGTAATAGAAAACACACATAACACAACAAATTTAATATGGAGTTCACCCAAAACTCTTGGGCTACGTCTCCTAGTCCAGGCTTCAGTGGTGGCCTCTCTATTATGTCTTCAAGAATAGAGTTTTGCAAAGTGTGATTTCAAAATGAGTCTCAACACTACAGATACAAACAACAAGAGTTTTGCTTGAATTCCTCAAGCCTCTCTGAGTATACAGACTCTTTCTTTCACGCTCTATCTTTGATTTATCTCTGTCTCAATACTGCCCCTATGTCTCTATCATTTTGTGGCTTTAAATCCAATCGAAGTTGTCTATTCATTTCCCCTTCTCAGGCTCTCTAGCTTCTGGCCTTCATCCACTTGAATCCCCTTTTGAGCATTAGCAATCATGGCATAATGTCTTCATGGGAGGTGCCCACCTGTTTTGCAACAAAAGGGACCATTGGGCCTTTGAAATCCCCAAGAATAATGTTCTCTATTTACACAAAGAGATACACAAAAAATGCAGGAAAACTCTGCCAAATCTTTGTTTATCATACTTCAAATATTATGAATTTCACCCTATATTCCATTGGGTCCACCTATAATCGCTTATCACAAGTTGCAAATGCCTGTTCCATGGTTTCCCCTTTGTATTTGAAAAATCCATTAAAACACTGAAAATATCATAAAATGGCTTTATGGCGAACTTGAAATGTTATACATTTTCATTTATAAACCCTTTTGGGTCTAGTTTTATCGCATTAGTGCATTCTGTTCACTTTTCATTTATTTAGCGAAAACGCGAAAATACATAGAAAAATGTTGTTTTACGGAACTCAAAATATATTAAATTTGTTTCATAATTCTATTGGTCCAGCCTTCACATCGCATATTTGTAATGGCCCCACTCCTTTGTAATGCTCCGATGTGATATTGTGATGCGATTGATCGCAATCGTATATCGCATAGTCCCCTGGGTTGTTTGGTAAGCGTTCCTTGTATTTGCCGATTGCGATATTGCGCATTAACCTGGGCCATCGATCTGGGCACTTGGTTGACGATCCTTGTTGACTCGCGCTAATCGTGATCACAACTATCATGTGATAGCCTCTGATTGCCTCTACCTATCACTACTGATTGCGATGTGCCAACGGTCTGAAAAATTGATCGGCTAGATATGATGGCTTCTGTGCATCGCTACCGATAACCTTTTTTTCAACTACTTCCTTATGTTTTTGGCTACCGATAGTGTAATCCACCATTTCTAGGAGTTCTTCTTTTGTGATAGTTTTGATCTCTTAGAATATTTTTGAAGACTTAGAGGGTTTTTGGATCCATTTTGGATCATGTAGGAGTCCCAACAGTGGGTCGTATGGTAATGCCTTGACAACAATTTCACATAGAGGCAAGTAACATAACTTTGTTTGTAGCAAGGGTTTGACAGCTACAATAAGACAAGGAAGGTGCATGAGAGGTTCTAACAAACTGAGGGTGAGGTGAGTGCTCCCCTTGGAAACCTGTGATATCACTCGGCTTGGAAGGGACCACACAAGCAAAGATACATCACAACATGGAAGGCAAGTTAGCAAGCAATCCAAAGCGATGGTTAAACCAACAACACATTTCAAAAAGATTCATACATACTTATATATAATAGTTTATACATGCATATGTAAGAAAGAAAATACATATATCATTTAGAGTAAACCAGATAGCATAGAATACAATACAACATATGCATCAAACATGTTTCCTCTTGTTATATCAACAAGTGTAAGTTCCAGTAATATTATACATCCATGTCCAACCACTAGTTCCAATAGTGGAATGTTATAGCCACAACTGCTTGCTCCTCTAAAGAGATGTACTTTCTCTATGTAGTGGAGAAGCTAAGGCTAGTTACAATACTATCCAAGCTTTCTCCAAGATAGTCTTATCAGAAGCTTGGCTAACCAAAATCATTTACAATGAGTTATGAGGTTCTATTTATAACTATTTATAACAAAGGGTTGGGTGACCATTGAAATTCCCCTTTGTCACAGTTCATCTACCCTCGTGACTCTTCATCTACTCTATGACTATTACATCCAACTATTGACACTTGAATTACACTTGACAATACGTTACACTACAATGCACATGTACCCATGTGAGACAAAATGGCTTGAGAAAATCATGTAAGACATCACTGACACAATGTCCATTGAGGTGAGACCAACTCTTTGACATGCTTGTGATGGTGAGGATGGTGAGTGGATGCCAAGCTTGTTTGTCCATGATGGTGTGCATGCACTCCATGGTGACATCTTGCTAAAGTGAACTCTTGCCTCAGCTGCATCTGGGTGCATTGGTATGGCTCCTTCATACAACTAATTTGGTACCATGTGCATGGTCTTCTTGGGTGCAGCTGAACCGGAAATACACTGATGCATAGTGTTTGTGTCGATCTCCTAGTGTGTGCTAGTGGTCATGTGCATCAACTATCAAATACATGCTCAACCCTAGTCAAACATTTTTCTAATCTTCGCCTTGGTGAGTGTGCTGAATGGGTTGGATCACATGTGTGCATAATTACATACATAATGTTGAATCGGTTGCATGTGATCAACAACACTTCTCACCATGTATGCTTTATGCCAGTTGCTAGGACAGATCTATAACTTGTATGTGCACAGTTTCATCCATGAGTGCAGGTTGTGTCCTCTGCTATTCATGTTCCTTCTGCAACTCATTAACTTGTCTGTGTAGCTCATGTTCTTCATTGAGTTGTTGCTTCAGCACATGCAACTCTTTCTTTGTTCCATTCTCTATCTAGGTGTGATCTTCATGTCGAGCGTCACCTCATAGCATGAGTCTCCAAAGTTGCTTTCATCACCAGTGGGTCTGCTTGAGCTTGCAACTTCGTTCTACCTCTGTGTTATCAACAACCTTCCTCTTGCTGCTATTCATGATGCTACTCGCTGTGATGTTTTTGCCATCATATCTTGATGTCCTCGCCTACGAACAGCTTGATGTCTTCATGGGTAGGCAAGTCCATAAACATTTCATCAACTGCATCCCCAAGTGTGCTTTGAACGGTGTATTCGACTCTACTCTCTTGAGAACCATTGTACCTATACATCTGAGAGGCAGATGAACACCTGCGATACTTGGATACAGGGAAACACTAATGACAAGAAATCTGTCAGATGAAATCCAAAATGAACTTAAGAACTAACTTGCAACATACTTGTGTGATGGATCATGAAGGTTGCACAATTTTGGCTGGGAGGTTAGGAGACTGAGTGACAAAACTATGAAAGGAATAGTTTGGGCTACTAGGAGGCTGACTGACTACTAGAACTGTGTAATGCACAGTCCAGTCTGGCTGTTGACCGTTGGAATTGCGCAATGCGCAATTCCAGCTGGGAGTGACTATGGGCTTAGGGACTACATTGTGCAATTTTTTGGGCTAGCAGTCACTGTACCTCATAAATGCACAAAACAGTCCTCAAGGATAGTGCTTAGGCAAGAATTCACATTTCTAGAGAGGAAGGCAGAGCCTTCCTTCCTTGGATTGTGCAATGTTGTCTTAGTGAAGGTAGAGTTTAGGCCAAGGTTGGATAGACTCGACGATGAGCAACTGAGAGCGAATGTGAATGCAAATGCATGGCGATATTGATTGTAAGCATAAGTGATTGATTTTGCATGCAAATGATGAATGATAGATTCAAAAAATGGAACAACATGCATGTGGGTGAGGCGAGTTGTTGAATCAACTACGGTTCGTGAATAACAGTTTCATGCATGCAACAGTAGTGACATGTTAATGAAAATTGAAATAGTGTTAGTACAAGCTAGTATGTATCAAAATGATAGCAATGTTTCAATGAATTCAAGCAAATAACATTCATACGAAGAGATAGAAAAAGCGCCAAAAATACGACATAAGACATGGAAAGCAGTCTAACCCCAAAACAGTTGAGCTGAATGTGTCGACAACTCCTATATGTGATGTGGGATGTCAAAGCTACAAGTTTGATGTGAGGAATGATATATGTAGCATCTAGTTGATGAGTTTTGATAATATCAAGGTTTTGATGTGCATGCCCCAAATCTAGGGAAAGCATCACTTGGTGGGAGGTTTCTGAAATGATCCTTGCATGTAACCTCCAATTGCTAAAAATAGATCCCTCAAACAAGGGATGCCTTTCCATGCTGCCTTGGGGGAAGAAGCCCATGCATGCAATTCTACTTTTCTCGGTCTCAGAGGGAATGAGTCAACTTAGCTTCACATGCAAGAGACTGCTCAACTGCTGGGAGAAAAAGCACATTTTTGGATGGAAGCTAGGTTGGATGCTTAGAATATTTGTGCAATTTCTGGGTAGAGTAGCTGACTGCTGCCCAAATTTACGCAAATTCTGGGCTGAGTAGCCCAAATGGGAGGGATTGCGTAACTTCTAGGGAGAATGGCCACCTGAGTGACTCCCATACTTAGAATAAATTCTCAGTCAACCTACATGCTTTAGCAAGGCTCCCCATGCTTATTAATTATATCACAGTGCTTAAAATGTACTCTAGCATGGCTTTGTTCTTTCTGTGATCAAATCTCATATCCCTGATGCTTTCTTCTTCATTTATACTTCCCAAAAGAATACTTTTGTATGGAATTCCATACTGCTATTATATCAATCTGCGAGGCCATTGTAACCACATTAATCACTCAGAATTGACTTATGAAACACACAATTAGAGCTTCTCCACTGGGGAATCTTTCCACCTGAATTCTCCTCAGTGTGCAAGGAAGCTCTAGCATATTTGTTCTGGATTCAAATGTTGCCTCTGCAAATCACAGTCCTCTCTGTATCACTCTCTTACAGTTTCCATTACTCCAATGACCCTAACCTTTCTATGTGCATTTACTTGGCTATCCCCAGCTTCTTTGTATCTAGTTATCGCTATGGATAGTTAAGGAATAGATTGCAAATATGGAGAAATTATATCCAAATTTTTCTTATCTTCCTTGATTTTGATCATGTCCCCAACACTTGCTCAATCCAAATGTTTCAAATAACCAATTTGGCATAAAGTCTAACTGAAGAGGAATCTTGTCACATAGTTGTCGACTCATCACACCTTGCATGTGCCTCATAGGCTCATGGTTGCAATAACATGTAGCTACACTGCAAAACCATCACAAAACACATTCACAGGGCCCCACTTCATATTCATATGTTGCCTGATTTGGATCCCTTATGCTTGCATCCCTGTAACCTCTTTTAATTGTATTTCCTTAATATCTTACAGGTTCGTGGGGTTTTGGCCATCACCCACCTGGCCTTAGCACCTTCCCTTGGTGCATTTCCTTTGAAATATCCTCTCAATAGTAGGAAAAGAAACATGTTGAGCAGATCTGGAGGAAGAAGATGTATTTCTGTCATTGCAATAGAGGTGGCCATCAAAGATCCACTTGTTGGAGGCTCCATCGAAAGCAACGCCTTAAGGACAAAGTGTCGGTGCATGCACCAGATGAAACGGTTGTTCAATGAGAAAAACCATCACATGGTGGTGACCTAATCACCTTGATAAGTGAAAAATGGTTTCTAGATATGTTATCTTGTCATGGTTGTGTTTTTGTAAATCATTTGTTGCATTTTAAGATGTAAAAGTGATGATGTGTTTTCCATCAGTTGTTAAGCAACAATAATATTTCGTCTTATTTTGTGTTGCATTTTACACTCTGAAAGTGATGTTGTGTTTCCATCACTTGTCAAAGAAAAAATAGTGTTTGGCCTTATATCTATAAATCATGTGTTATAATGATGATGTGTTTTGCATCATTTGTTGGAGCAACAATGATATGTTGGCCTTGTTTTCCTAGCTAGGGTATTCTGTCCATTGATGTAAGCTTGATCATCGAGTATGTGTTATAAACTCATGGCAAGTATGGGATGCTTGGGGCATCAGTTGGTCATGTAAGTAGCATGTAATTTTCAAAACAATGTACTACAGGTTGCGGAGGTTGTAGGTGCCAGCTCATCGCTTAAGGCTCCGAAGAACAAAGGTGAAGGAGATGGAAGCGACACATTTCAAGACACTTGTGATGCAAACAAGGTACATAGAAGTTGCAGATTATTTTTCATGCTTTTAGAGGACCAAAAGCTCCTTAGTGGGGGGGATTGATCCAGCTGGCTCTAGGGACACATAGAGGACAAAGAGGTCTTATGGAAGCTCAAAAATGAAAATGATCAGAATGCTTTCGAACCAAGACCAGAGCGTAGATCTTAGTGGTTTGAATGGTTCATAAATATGAGCTCATATGAGGGAGAACGAGGAAGTGAAAATTTTGGTCAAAGTTGGAGTGTGGGATAGATTTAAGTGTCCTATAATTTGACCAACCCTGGGGCATGAAACCTAGCTCCCAAAAGTGGGCAAATTTTTTGGATTCTTAAAACCACCCTTGCCACCCCAAACTATATTATAAAAATCAAATTTTTTATGGGCTGATAGGCCGTAACCCCCGCCAGCCCTCCCTCATACGACTGCACACATTAATCAATATTACAAAGGGGTGGGCAGGCCACCTCTGGTGGACCCGGCCCACACCCCAACACCATACCACATATGCATAAGAAATGTGAGGTAGGTGGGGATTGAACCTGCCCGGCCCACGTGGGCTGGCCCCCATCGGGCGGCCCCATATGGTGCATACACCAACCAACCCACACATAACATTTAATATGCAGCCTCAAATAACGCACAACCATTAAACAACTAACGCCCCATTTAATACGAAATAACGACCATTCTACGAAGGTTAAGGGGTAGGCCACCTAATGCAGACCCGACCCCCAAAAATATATATATATATATGTGGTTTTAATCAAAATTGAAGGTGCGTTAATATGGAGGGGTCAAGGTTTGACCACCCGACCTCCTCCTTATAACTCGAGATTTATACCAATCTGCCTACAATCGCCGCCTTGTAATATCAACTCAAAAAACATTATATAAGCCTATATTTTGTTAGTGTACAGGGGCAGAAGATGGAACACAGAAATTGAGACACGATTTTTAATTAATTTATTGCAGGTGGAACCATGAGACTAGAGAAGAGGCAAGCGGAACCATGATTCGGTGAAATTATCGGGAGGGTGAAATTTTTGTAGTGTCCAAATTGGACAAATTTTATGTTGATCTTAAGCCTTTGGGTGACACGAACCTAATGTCACAGTTAGTTTCCTGATCTGAGAAGAAGATCTTCAGATGACCCAGAGGAGGGAATCTTTGAGGAATATAGGGGGAATCTAAAAGATTCCTTAAGCCACAGATTTTCACTTTCTGAGAATTTAGAAATTTGACAATCTATTTTACCCTATTCAACACGACAAATCTGATGGTGCATTCAAATTTTCCATTTTCTTATATAATTTTTTGGCCACTTTTCAATGTGGAGTGCAGGTGTCAACATTCAATGTGCGAGCAGTCATTTCCATGAAATTTGAAGCCACGAGATTGATGGTATCACTAGCTTCATCTTTTTGACATCCTCTTCTTCAGATGGCCCTAGGATGTGAGGTATATGCAATATGTTCATGTACTTATTTTTGCTATGAGATGCATTGTGTTGCACAGGTCCCTGTTTGATGTTTGATGTGGGATCTTGCTTTCTTACTTGTTTCATGATTCCTGCTTGATGTGACGCGGAATCATTTGTGGGATGTACTTGTTGTCATGATTCGTCATGTTTTGTTGGAGATCCCTTTGTCGTTATTGTTATCACTTTAGGAAACTCTCCTAGGTTGTAACTCGGAGATGCCTAGTAACATATAATCTTCAAAATTATTCTCAGAACTATTGGAATGGATGATGGTTCAGATCAAGTTAGATAAACATTTCAGCTCTATTCTCACTAAAGACATGCATGAACACCCTCAACAATACAAGGCTTTAGACCACTAATGCTCAATAGTTTATAGATTTAATGGATAGATGGAGAATACCGACTGTACAAGCAGATGCATACATAAACACATATGAATGGCTAGCTACATGAAGTAAATGAAGCTTGCAAATCTAATTTATCAATGCAGAGATAAGATGACAGTTATCTGGCATTAGATACAAAAGAAAACATGAATAACCTATTCAAGTGCAAGCATAGAACATAAGAGAAAATGGAAATTTAACATGTAACAACAAAAGAAGCTTGTATTGCTAGAATGAAGATGAGAAACTTGGAAGGAACATAGCTCACAGTCTCCAAAATTTGAACCCTTCATACATTTAGCTTTCAGCCATTTATATGCCTTTTACAATGCTCCTGAGCTCTCAAAGGCTCATAGTGTCTTATTCTATCATCTTTGTCCTTGGTTTAATAACATGATGCCAGGACTAGACACGTGGGAGCTTAGAGGCCTCTTTCTCTAATAGTCAAGTAACTACATTCAGGTAGTTTGATGCATTGTCTGGGACCCCATTCATGCAAGTGATGCTCCATGACTGTTCTGTTTGTTTTGGCTGTGTTGTGCTGTTGATGCTCCATGATTTCTTTCCAGCCTTTGTATCCCTAAAAGTGTTTCCCAACCTCTGCCCTGTGATGGAATGGCTATCGGGCCTATGAAATCCCTCCAACGGCTCCTTTTCTATAATAAATAGAGAAACACTGCCATACTCGAAAACCTCGCCCATCTCAGTTTATTTCGGACTTCAAAAGTCCTCAGATATGGCCTATTCCTCTATCGGGTCTGCCCTCTGGGTCGCTATCGCATGTTGCACATGGCCTATCCCAGTGTATTTTCTTTATATTTTAGAATACGTAAAAAACACTGGAAATACATTAAACAATTTCTTTGGTGGACCTAAAAATATTATATATTTTCATTCTCGAACCCTTTCGGGTCTAGGTCTTATCACATCAGCGCTACTCCAAGGTTCCCTTTGTATTTCATAAAATACGTCGAACTGCGAAAATCCATTGAAAATGGCCTTTTTGCAAACTTCAAATTGTATGCAATATCATATATATAACTGTCAGATCCAGTTAATCACATCGCACATATTCCTATATAAAGGCCCTACCCCATGGTGTTGCTCTGATTTCGATCTGTCAATGTGATTGATGGCAATCACACATCGTTCGTGCCCCGGGCCATTTGCTAGCACTCTTTGTAATCCGTGATAGCGATCCTGCGGTGCAATGTGGGTCGTCGATCTGCATGCTTGATCGATAGTACACATTGCATCATTGATTGCCATCACAAGTTCCACTTGGTCCGCCTTTAATCAGCTGGCTTCCTCCACCGATTGCGACTATCAGAGATCACTAATCGGGAATATCTTCCACCCAATCTTAAGTCCTCCTCATTGTTGGATGATTTGTGATTTTCCAATTAGCTCTGGGCCACTAATTGGCTAGATCTGACGGCTACTGTGTATTTTTCTATGTATTTCTCTGGTACTTGGTTTTTCATTGTTTTCTCTAGTTTTCTGCCTCCCGATAGTGCTTTTCTGCCATTGTGAGGTCTCTTGGCATGTGATTGCTTTGATCTTAGAATGATCCTTAAGCAAATTTTGAAGACTTCGGTAGTGTTTTCCATCCATTTTGGGCCACATGCTGATAAGGCTAACACTGACTCCTTCTAGGGATGAAATCCTCCCTGTGAGGTTTCAAGAATCACAAAAAATTGCTTTTCCTGTAAAAACAAATTAAAACTTCCTCCTAGTGTTCCATTGGACATGGAGTCTATTTTGCAATAAAATGAAAATTGAAAAAAAAATATTTACAATACCAAGGCTTTAAAGCCTTAAATGAAATATAGTTTCAAGAAATGCCCATTGACTGGGCTACCAAAAACATCTCCTCCTTCCAGACTTTGCAGAATAAAGGTATTGTTTTGCTGAATTTGAGCGATGACAAATGGACCTGTCCATAAGGAGTCAAACTTACCATGATTACCTTTCTTTTCCTTAAATGCATCCCATTTGAGAACCCAGTCACCAACTTGGAAATTGTCCACTTTTACCTTCCTATCAAAGGTTTCTTTGATTCTCTTTTGATGATCTTTTGACTTCTCAACCAGCTGCTCTTTTATCTGCTATAGTTCAACCATGTTATTTATTCTCCTGACCATGTCATTCTCTTCATCTTGTTCTTCTTGCAAGAATTTGGCCACATGGAGAATTAGCTGGATAGGGAAAACGACATCAACGCCATAAACTAGCTTAAATGGAGAATTTCCTATGGAATTTTTTATGGTAACTCTATAAGCCCACAATGCAAACTTCAACCTAGAATCCCAACTCTTTTTGTTGTCCTCTAAGAGTTTTTTTATTACCCTTACCAGAATCTTGTTAGATGGTTCTGCTAGGCCATTTCCTTGAGCATAATATGACGTGGAATTCACCAATCAAATGCCTGTGGATTCAGTCATGTCCACCAATTCTTTTGCCTTGAACATTGCTGCATTATCAGTGACTAGTTTGGTTGGGCAACCAAATCTAGTGAAAAAATTCTCATACAAGAACTTTATGACAACTTGATGATTGGAATTCTTATTTGGTATAGCCTCAATCCACTTGGTGAAATAGTTAGTGGCTACCAAGATCCATTTGTGTTGGCCACTGGAATGTGGGTTGATCTCACCTATAAAGTCCAAACCCTACTACTAGAAGGGACCATTAGCATGTATTGGATTCAAGGGCAGATATTTTAGTTGTTGTCTTCCTGCAAACCTTTTACATTTGTCACAAGATTTCACAAAATAAAACACATCAGAGAATAGAGTAGGCTAATAATACCCATCCCTCATGATTTTGTGGGTTGTGGTTTTTCAATAATGATGCCCTCCACAGATGCTAGAATGGAACTAGTGCATGAATTCCACAGATTGTTCGTTATCTAGACATCTCAAGAGTATTCTTGATGGGTCTTTCCAATAAAGAAGATTGTTATTAATGTAGAATTTGGCTTATCTAAGTTTAATGGCTCGAGCTTGACTTGAGCTAAGCCCAGGAGGGACATCTAGCTTCTACAAAAAATGAACTATGCTAGAATGCCATTTATAGGTGGCTAGATTTTTAGCCAAATACCGATTCTGCTTTTTCTCTTCTATTGCTTCCTCTGTCTGCTCATCATCTGAATTTGGACCCATGAAATTCATGTCTAACAAACTACAATTTTCCTCAGCCATAAGTTTAGCCAAGCCCTGGCCTTCGACAAGCTTAGTGGGCTTCACCTTTATGTTAAAATGTATGAATTTTGCAATCCATTTAGCTCTTTTTCCATCAATATCTGGCTGAGTTAAGACATCTTTTACTAAGGCTGAAGGTACATATGCAACCACTTTGGAATGCAAAATATAAATTCTGAATTCCTTTAAATATTTTATGACAGCATAAGCTTGTTTTTCAATAAGGTCATACGTCAGTTCAGCATCCCTTAGAGTTTTGCTGAAAAAGGCCACAGTGTGCTCTATGCCTTCAATTTCTGCAACAAAACTACTGCAAGTGTATCATAAGAGGTAAAAGAGAAGATACAAAACTCCTTAGTGTAATCTGGGCTGATTAGAGTGGAAGCTTCCATGATAGCTTGTTTGATGACTACAAAATAGCTTCTTGCAGCATCTATCCATTTTATTTATGATCCTTTCTTCAGCATGGAAGTGGTGTGCTTTACTAGCTCTGGAAAGTTTGGAATGAACCTCCTTACAAAGTTAATCTTACCTAGGAAGGATTGAACGTCCCTTTTTGACCTTGGGATGGACAATGTTTAAATTTCTTCAACTCTTGCTGGATCAATCTTTACACCTTCAACAGAAACAATATGTCCTAGAAGTTTGCCTTCTTCGAGAGAGAACTGTGACTTCTTTGGGTTCACCGAAATTCCAAACTGTTTGCACTTTAGAAATACCTTCTTCAAATGCTGTAAATGGTCCTTATGATTGCTGGAGAAGAATGTTATGTCATCAAGGTAAATAAGGAAAAACTTGCCCTTCTCTCCCACAAAGGCTACGTCCATGGCCCTCTAAAAAGTAGCCCCAACATTCATTAGTCTAAAGGGCATCTTGGAGTACATGAAAGTGCCCCAAGGAGTAGTGAAGGAAGTCTTTTGCTAATCTTTTGGATTTACATCAATATGATTGTAACCTGAAAATCTATCTAAGAAAGACATGACTCTAGCCCCTGAAACGTTTTGTAGCAAGCGTTCCAACTTAGGCAGGGGTAGTTATCTTTTTTAGAGCATTTTTTCATATTTCTGAAGTCAACACAAAGCCTAATTTCTCAATTTTTCTTTCTTACTACCACAAGGTTAGCTATCCACTTTGAATACCTTAGGGGAGCTATGATTTTGGCATCCAACAGCTTCTTGATTTCTTTCTCAATCAAAGGCAATAAGAGAGGGTTGATAGGTCTCAATTTCTGCTTAAAAGGGATGGTGTTCTTTTCCAGTGGAATCTTATGCTGAATGATGTTTGTGTCATAGGTTTTAAGATCACTATATTCCTGGGCAAAAATATAAGCTAATTGCTTCATGAGGGTGAAATACTTAGAATTCTGGACAGAAGACAAATGAGTGGATAGATTTATGTATTTTGGATGGCCTAGGCCCCTATATTATGTTTATGAATAGCAGACTCATTTTCTATTTTGATAGGCTTATAATGAACATCGTTATGATCAAACAACTTCTCTATAGGCACCAATCCTTTGGGTATATGGTTACTTCACAACTAGACAATGTTTCCATGACCAATCTCGTCCTTTAGCTTCGACTGGTTGCATTCTTCCATGGTTTCATTTTCTTGGTCGATGTGAATTTCAGAAAATTCGTCAACGACTTGTAAAAACCTATTAATTTCATCATCGTCTACAAAAGATTTCTAGTATTTGACATTGTCAGATAGAGATGCTTTATATTTCACCTAAACTTCATACGTCAATTTAGGAGGAAAGGGAGGAATAAATGTGCTAGTAGACACAGCAAGGGAATCAGTAAGCTCATTCTTCATTCTCGGGATGTAAGAAATGATGAAATTATTAAAATAATCCTTGAGCTTCCATACCTCATCTCTGTATGCTTTCAGCCTTGGATGCTTTGCTTGGAAAGTTTTATTGACCTGCTGAATCATGAGGTCTGCGTCTCCGAACACTTCCAGGCCTTTGATGACCATTTATTCAGCAATTTTTAAGCCCAATATCAAGGCTTCGTACTCTGCATGTTATTTGTGACCTGAAAAGTTAATTCGAAAGATAAATGAATGCATTCCTGTGTGGGGGACACAAGGACTACACCTGCCCCTGCAGCTTCCTTAGAGGAAGCTCCATCAATGAACATGTCCCAAATATTTGGGCCTTCTTCCTCTATGATCTTACAAACTGGTTTCTTAAGCTGCATGGAGGCCAACTAAGATTCTTCAGTCTGAAGAATACAAGCTCCAAAATCAGTGTCGATAGTGTAGTTGGGATGATTAGTGGGATTCTTCTCATCACTGATGATATAATCCAACTGAGCCTCTCCGTACAATCTCCTATTTTCACCTCCAAAAACTAGGACAGTATCATAGGACATATCATTTTGCAATGTTCCACCTAATCTCTTGATCCAACCTCTAGAAAGCAACATGCCAAACTTGGGGGGTACATATGCTACCATAATATCCATCATCATGCTTTTCATGGGCAGTTGAGACAAAGTGATGGCTAGGTCCTTGATTAGTCCTAGACATTTCACTTTTCTAGAGTCAAAAGAAAATAGGTCATGATAAGGCTTGGTAATTTCAAGACCCAACTCATCCATGACAGCCTTGGGCATTAGATTATGGCTAGCTCTAGTGTCCAAAAGGTAGTTGTGAAGGATTTTATGATGAATAGTCAGAGAGACATAGAATGATGGGAATATGTCCTCATAATTTTCAATCATTGGGCTGAGAACAACTGGCGGTTTGTCATCTTGTAGATTTACATAGTCGGTGGAGGCTTGGATGGCATTAGGCTTAAGGGCCTCGAGGATACATTTCTTGAAAAACTCATTCTTCACTAGTTCAATTAGAGGTATAGGTATTCTTAGCTTCTGAATTTCTGATTGAAAACTGAAAGGAGAAGGAGACTTGTCAAGGCCTCTTACCTCATGAGTTGGAGCTTTGAGGATGATGGGATCAACTGCCGATCACCTCTGCTTATTAGCTTACTGTACTGCAAGGATAACAACTCTTTGAACAGGAGTTTCCTTGGCATTATTCATCTTCGACCTTAGATTATATCTGTGTTGATCTTTAGTTTGCAAAATAGATTCACCATGCCATTCTTGGTTAATCTGCTCATTAAGTAATGACTTTTCATAGGCAGCTGACATCAAAGAGGAGGCACTGCCTTTGTCTTCAAGACAATGGATCTCATCATCTTCTTCAAATTTCTCTTCCTCTATGACTACATTATGAAAAGGGATCTTTACCCTTTGGTCTTCATTGGCATCTTTGCTTCTTTACAAAATCTGCAATTGCTCGTTTGCTCTTCTATATGGATTTGGATTTTTGGGAGCAAAGGTATTAGGAACTCTTCCTTTCCTAGAGTGCTGCTCAACTTTTAATTTGGAGATTTCAGAGGCTAATGACTCTATCACCTTAGTAATTCTATCTATCCTGGGATCTGAAAATGACAAAGACTCTCCCCTCTATCTCCTTCTATCAACATTTCCCTTGAGCTTCTCTATAGCCATGATGTTTGATTCTACTTCCAAGGCTGCATCCTGCATATTATCCAAAGTAGCACATTGCCTCTCCCTCAACAGTAGGCAGAAGTCAGAATCAAAAGCACTAGCATAGGTGAGTTTAGCAGAGGTAGTGGTGGGTTTTACTTCAACTGGTATCTTATTGTACATGCGGTTAAATCTTTTATTAAAATCAGAAAACAACTCACCATTTTCCCTCTTTAAGTTCCGAAACTCAGTGTGGTAGTAGAGGAGATCCTTATTATCCCCCCAATGCTTTAGGAATGCATCATCTAAAGCCTCGACATCTGCTATGGATCTTGGGGTCAATTATCGAAACCATTTTCTAGCCTCTCCATCTAGGCTTTGGACAAAGACTCTCATCCACACATCATCTTCACTAATGTCCAGGTTATTAGCATAGCCATAGAATGACTCAAGATGCTCCTCAGCTGTAACACCTTCAGCCCCAGTGAACTTGGGCCTATATTTCTAATATTCTCTAGTAGTCATGGCATTAAAAGGAGTGGGTAGTACTAGAGGTCCATACATAGCAGCTATGATTCTTTCCATTTTGGTGGGTGCTTGTGGACCTACCATAGCTGTGGTGGCTATAAGGGTACTAGTAGTCTGAATGACAAAGGGCTGAGGAGTGACTAACAAGACTAAAGGAGTATGATGGATGGGAAGTGGGGTTTCCTTTTGGATTACAATAGAAGGAAAACCTAAAGAATAAGGAGCTTTATGAATCTCTGAGACTTTTTATTCACTGCTAGTATTAGATGCTATACTCTCAACATGTATTTGCTCTATTGTAGGATTTTCTTGAAGAGATATGGAATATTGTTTAGATTTGCTTGAACCTAATGATCCTTTCTGCAATACCTTTCTTTCTTTGATGATTTTTTCAGGGTCAGGTACTGGGTCCGCTTGTAACTTCTGAGGATTTCTCCAAGTATGCCTCACAAACTGAGCTAGAACTATGAAGTGGAGTTGCCAAGAGGTTCGTCCTTCAGTAGAGTTGCCAGATAGATTATTACAACCAAAAAGGTGCCTAGACTTTGTCTATCATCAAAGTTGGATCTATGTCATCTCCCAGGGAAGCCGAGCTTCAGTTTCCTATCCTCAGTGATGGCGCCAATTATGTTATTGCTCTAGGAAACTCTCCTAAGTTGTAACTCGGAGATGCCTGGTAACATATAATCTTCAATATTGTTCTTAGAACTATTGGAATGGATGATGGTTTGGATCAAGTTAGATAATCATTTAAGCTCTATTCTCACTCAAGACATGCATGAACACCCTCAACAGTACAAGGGTTTATACCACTAATGCTCAATAGTTTATAGATTCAATGGATAGATGGAGAATACTGACTGTACCAACATATGCATACATAAACACATAGGAATGGCTAGCTACAAGAAGTAAATGAAGCTTGCAAATCTAATTTATCAATGCATAGATCAGATGAGAGGTATTTGGAATTAGACACAGAAGAAAACATGAATAACCTATTCAAGTGCAAGCATAGAATAGAAGAGAAAATGGAAATTGAACATGTAACAACAAAAGAAGCTTGTATTTCTAGAATGAATATGAGACACTTGGAAGGAACAAAGCTCACAGTCTCCAAAAGTTGAACCCTTCATACATTTAGCTTTTAGCCATTTATAGGCATTAGGCTCAGAGTGTCTTAATCTATCCTCTCTGTCCTTTTTTTAATAACTTGAGGCCATGACTGAACACACAGGAGCTCAGAGGCCTCTTTCTCTAACAACCGAGTAACTGGATTTGGGTAGTTTGTTGCACTCTCTGGGAGCTTGGTTGTGCAAGAGATGCTAAATTACTGTTCTATTTGTTTTGGCTGTGTTGCACTAGTGATGCTCCATGATCACTTTCGGCCTCTGTCTCCTAACAACTATTTCCCGGCCTCTGCTCTGTGATGGAATGGCTATCGGGCCTATGAAATCCATGCAACAACCCCTTTTCTGTAATAAACAGAGAAATGCTACCATACTGTAAAATCCCACCCATCTCAGTTTATTTTGCACTTCAAAAGTCCTTAGATATGGCCTATTCCTCTATCGGGACCGCACTCTAGGTTGCTATCGCATGTCGCACATGGCCTGTCCCTGCGTATTTTCTTTGTATTTTAGAATATGTTAAAAACACTAGAAATACATTAAAAAATGGCTTTGGTGGACCTGAAAATATTATATATTTTCATTCCTGAACCCTTTCTGGTCTGGGTCCTATCACATCGGCACTGCTCCAAGGTTCCCTTCATATTTAATAAAATACTACAAACTACGAAAATGCATTGAAAATGACCTTTCTACGGACTTCAAATTTTATGCAATATCATATATATAATCATCGGGTCTGGTTAATTGCATTTCACATATGCCTGTATAAAGGCCCTGCCCCATGGTGGTGCTTTGATTGCAATCCGCTGATGCGATTGATCGCAATCACATATTGCTCGTGCCCCGAGCCATTTTCTAGTGCTCTTTGTAATCCCTAATAACGATCCTGTGATGCGATGTGGGTGGTCAATCTACGCGCTTAATCAATGGTCCACATTACATCAGTGATCGCCATCACAAGTTCCACTCGGTCCGCCGTTAATCCGCTGGCTGCCTCCACCGATTGCGATTGCCGATTCCAACTATCAGATATCATTGATTGGAGCTGTCTTCCGCCCAACATTGAGTCCTCCTTTGTGTTGGCCGATTTGCAATTTGTCGATTAGATCTAGGCTGTTGATTGATCAGATTTGATGGTTGCTATGCATTTCTCTATGTATGCCTCTGGTACTTGGTTTTTCACTGTTTTCTCTGGTTTTCTGCCTACTAATAGTGCTTTTTTGCCATTGTGAGGGCTCTTGGCATGCGATTGTTTTGATCTTTGAATGATCCTTAAGAAAATTTTGAAGACTTTCGTAGTGTTTTGGATCCATTTTGGGCCACATACCGATAAGGCTAATAGTTATGTTGATGGGATACTCATGTGTCACCATGTATGTTTGCATTGAGATCCCTTTTATGCCATGTTGGCAAGATGCTGATTATCATCATGCATGAGTTTATGTCATACTGATAGGAGTCCTTTTTGAATGAGAGTTCCCACAGTGAAACATCTCTTGGAGCCACTCCTGCATGACGCCATTTTCCTCGTATGATATTGATGCCACCTCCTATGTACATCATCACTATTGACAACACTTAATGCAATGGCCTACACCATCTTGACACTGGGTCCCCAAGACGTAGTCCCTCCTGGACGAACTCCATTATCAACATCTTGTTATTTTATGTTGCTGATGATTGTCATGTTCCTTCTTCTCTACAACATGCATATATATTCAATTATGCTCTTTTAAATGCAATTATAATCACATCACAAAAGTAAAATATCTTAGTTAAATCTAGGAGTTGAGTAAACTTGGTTGAATGCGCAATTCTAGCTGGGAGAGACTGCAAGCTCAGGGACTGCATTGCATAATTTGGTAGGCCAACAGTCACTGTCCCTCAGAAATGTGCAAAATAGTCCTGGAGGATAGTGTCTAGGAAGAAATGTGCATTTTTAGAGAGGAACATAAAGCCTTCCTTCCCCATACTACATAATGCTCTCTCAATGAAGGTAGAGTCTGGGCCAAGGCTGGCTATACTCACCAACGGGCAACTAAGGGCAAATGTGAATGCAAATTCATGGTGATATTGCATGTAAGCATAAGTGAATATTGATGCATGCAAATGGTGAGTGACAGATTCAAAAAATGGAACAACATGCATGTGGGTGAGGTGAGTCGTCGAATCAATGACCATTCATGAAAAATAGTTTCATGCATGTCACAGTAGTTAAATGTTAATGAAAATTGAAACGGTGCTAGTACAAGCTAGTATGTATCGAAATGACAGCAAGCACTCACTAAAATTAAGCAAAAAACATTCATACGAAGTGAAACAAAAAAAGCACCAGAAATGTGACACAACACATGGAAAGCAGGATTTCCCCAAAACAACTAAGTTGCATGTGCCGAAAGCTCCTATATGTGATGTGGGATGTCAGAGCTACAAGTTTGATGAGAGAAATGAGCTCAACAATGTCGAATTGATGAGTCTTCATAATATCAAGGTTGTGATGCACATGCCACAAATCTAGGGAAAGAGAAACTTGGTGGGAGGTTTCTGTAATGATCGTTGAGTGTAACCTCCAACTGACAAAAATAGATCCTTGAAACAAGTGATGCCTTTGCATGGTACCTTGGGAGAAGCAACCCATGCATGCAAGTCTATTTTTCTCGATCCCAGAGGGAACTGGTCAACTTAGCTGCACATGCAAGAGACTGCTCAACTGCTGGGAAAATGCGCATTTCTGGCTAGAAGATGGGCTAGCTACTCAGAAGATTTGTGAAATTTATGAGAAAAGCAGCTGACTTCTTCCCATATTTGCATAAATTATTAGCTGAGCAACCTAGTTGGGATGTATTGTGCAACTTTTAGAGGGAAGGGTGGTTTCCCTCTATATTTGTGCAAATTCTTGAAGGAGCTGCTCAGCCTACTAGTGGATCAAGATCGGATGAAAAACCTATGAGGGGAATACATCTAGGTTTGATCGAAAGGCTATCTTTCTACAAGAAAATCACTAGAGCTTATGTACTTGATGAAGCAAGACATGTTGTTATGAAGGTTGGTAGGGAGGCTCCAAAACGAAGCTAAGGCAAAATTTTGGAGGGTGGTTATAGCCTCTACAATACTTGGCGACACACTGGTATAACTCCAGCTCTCTAAATGGACCTTGTTCATGAAAAGCAAGTCTAACACATCTAGAAGTATTGTTCATTTCTCAGCCTGTCTTGGTTTCACACTAGCTTGATTGTAAGATGTAGCATTCACCAATCTCTTGGTTGATTGACACACATTCCAAGCCAAGGCAACACATTTGTTTTGATTGGGGCTAAGGGGTATATTGATGTACAAGAATTATAGTCGTTAGAGTCTTAGTTTCGTCTCTGGTGTTGCTCCATTGCCAGCAGGCCTAAAGAGTACCCCGACGGAGTCACATAGCAACACAAGCATGGATCCACAACCATGGCTCCATGGTCAGTACCCTAATGGAGTTACTTGCATCACCTCTCTGTGTAAGAAGCCTTTCTCTTCTTTCACCTTATTCATTTTTATTTTTTCAAACTTTTTTCACTTTTTCATTTTTTTCATTTTTCATCTTCATAACTGTGCATAGCACTTATTCATTTCAGAGATGGAAGAGGGATCCTGACTTATTGAAAGAATAAGAGGTTGTTCCTACAAATAATTAATTTACTATACCTCTGACATGCCTGTTAAGGTTTTCCCCCTCACCTACTCTACTTAATTGAGCTAACAAGGATTAACCCAAAAACAACTGACTAGAGTAGGTGATACTAGTTAGTGCACAAGCATTGTGTTTTCACCAAGGTTCACTTCCAACATCACGTATTTCCCATGGATGTATCATGGACTAAAAGTAACAAGTTATTCATATAGAGGCAAGATAACAGATAACCAAGTAGTGATAGTTGTACAAGGCCTCTTGTACTTTACCCAGCTTGTTTCAAGAGTCATACAAGGCTTCATGTGAAACTAACCTACGAACAAAACAAGCAAAGCAAATAACAAAGCAAAGCAAAAGAAAAGAGAGTAAGAAAGTAAGAAAGCGGGCAAACAAACTAACAAGCAAGTAAGCAAACAAGAATGCAAGCAAACATTACTCCTACTCCTAAGCTAATGCTGCATGATCCATCTCACATGAAGTGATACTTCCAATGTGGACACTGGCACATTGGTTGACCCATGTTGGTGAAGGCATGGTTCATGAACAAGACAGTTGTGTGAACCAGCAGACAATAAATATGTAAGAGTGAAGACAAACACACTCTGAGCTTAAAAGTGACAATAAAACAAAGATGAGTGGAAGTGCATGACATGCATTCTGTGGAGCTGCCATGATGTTGTGCTACATTGCATGTAGATGTTAAGTGTATGCATTCTCTTGATAGTGACATGCAAGCAAACTTGAGAAAGGTAGACCACTTGTGTTGTGCACATGTGCTTGCTGTTTAAGATTCCCCCAACGCATGAGCAATGGGATCGTGTAGTTCGAGTGGAGGAAGAAAAATTTGGGTGTTTGGTTGATCTTGAATGCAAAGCAGAGAGTGGTGCGGAGCCTTTAGTGTTTCAAAAATATCTTGAACAGAAGTGAAACCAACATTAGGACAGTGAGGTCCTGACATAACCATCAGCTCGGGCTGAAGTGCCTCTATAGCCTATGCGGTTTCGACTTCATTGATAGATAGATCATCATAGACCAGTGTCTTAGATAGATTAATAATGATTGAATAAAAATTGTGATTAGATAAGGAAGTTTATTGATCACGACAACCAAGATCAAAAAATTCAGGATGTTTGTCGGCATCCTCATGATTTGATGAATCGGGTAGAGGGGTAGATGAGAAGAAAAGATGTTCACCCTTTGTGTTTTCAGGAAATATATATGATAGATTGGACTGATTTTCCAAGGAAGATGTGTCCTCACTACACTATAATGACAAACCGACATCTGAGTTGTCCTATGAATGATTGAAATTAGAAAGATCTAGAAATGGCTTTTCATAGGGGAAATCGGAAGTGGCAAAATCACAAGGGATGTCCCGATGAAGCGGATGAAGTGCGGATGGAAGGGAGTCATCCTTCGCCATGGGCTCTTCTTTAGATTCCCGCACACACTCATCATGAATGATGGCACATATTTGTTGCATAACACGAACTCCGTCAACAACTTGATCCTCGTTTACAATAGGTGAGAAGTCTGGAATGGAAGAACACAAGGCAGTACAATCTGAAGGATCACCAGAACGCGAGGACGGAGGCTGAGGGAATGAATCCCTGTGACAACCAATAGGCTTGCAAGCCAAATCTGTAAAAATATCAAGATCAGGTGGAGTGGGAGGATGCGACAGTTCAACAGAGGTGTTTGCATGATCTCCCACATCACTTCATGATGGCGGAGTTGTTTGATGAGGTGAAAGGCAGACAATCACTTATGGCAGCAACTATGCTTGCCTATCATTGCACAGTTCTATCACCAGAGTATGAGCAGGATTCAAGTGATTTCAAGAACTGCAGATTTTCAGATATGTAAAGAAGATACTCAAATATCCCATCAAGAAATTCCCAATCAATATCATCGTAGGGGAATCGATATGTAAGATTACAAAAGCATGTGTGAAACTATTCAACAAATTCATTTGGTGCTTTTTGTAATTTCAAAATTTATTTGTTGAGTGCTTCACAATTGAAGTGATTCAAAGGACGGTCTATCTCTATGACTAGATGAGAAAGAGAATGAATAGATTTTTCAGCTATCATGGCATACCAATGCATTGGGTCCCTCAAAGTGTGTAGATGAACAACACACAACTCATATATTCTTCAAAGAATCCATGTCTTTTGCATGAGCCTACAATTCTAACCGTGTGCCTAACCAAAGCAATGTGGCCTCCACCATCATATGTTTTATGTGAAAAGTTATCTGAGAGATGTTTCGAGATAATGAAATCGTTTCCATAAGACATACACTCCAGAAGAGCAACTCAGTAGCTAGTCATGATAGATATGTAGATGATTGATATTTCCCTTAGATCCAAGAGACAATGTGTGAAAAAGTACATACTATTCATCTCATCAAGTGAGATAGAAGTTGCATATCTTAAACCCTTGTAGATCAGTGAATATTGCAAATCCTACCAAAAAATTTGGAGATGTTGCTTCAGCTTGAAGATCCCACTCCTAGCTCCTTGATCTAATTGCCTAGACACGAGCACAACTAAAGTAGATATTTATTTCCCTTTTGAGAGTAGGTTATTGTGTACAAGCAATAATCAAAACCACATAAATATAAAATGACATGAAATATGTGAGAGAGAAATCACAAGTACTTTCATTAATAAAAATAGTAGAAATACATTATAGTTTGGAATATAGATGAGAGCAATCAACAAGTGCAACAAAATAAATCAACACATGAACACATGCACCAAGAGCAGCATACACATTGGACACAAATATTTTAATGTGGAAACCCTTATGGGAGAAAAAACACCAAAGCTTATTTGTTATTATGATGTAATAATAGCACCTGCTCTATTACATCAATGTTTGTGAGCCACCATGCATCAACTCCCTTTGATGGTTTGCTAGCACCCACTAGTAGGAAGCACCAACTCCATTCTTTTACACACACCTGATTATCTTACTACAGGCACCATTTGAAGCAGTAAATTCACATATTTAGTGTAAGCACCAACTTGGAGCTGATTGGATTTATGCAAGCACCAACTAACAGGAGGCACCAACCCCCAATTTGTCTTCAGACACACACTAGAGATGAAAGCACCAACTTCCTATAAGCAGGCTCCAACCCACACTCAATAAGGAACTAACATCCTCTATAGATGGTAGTTTCTCTGCTTGATGTCAACTTTGTTCTCCTTTGCAGCCTTTCCTATACTCATCCCATGTTGTACTATGTCATATGCTCACTCTGCAACAACCCACTATGCTTCTTAAGAACATCCAATAATGCACAATACTCTATGCACTCAGCTCACTGTGCAGTAGCATACACACACACAAGTATCTTTTCTCTCAGCCTTCTTATTTTTCTTAGGCACTCTCAACCTCTTTCCTCTACATAGGCACTCTCGACTTCTTTTCTCTTCATAGGAACTCTCAACCTATTCTCTACATAGGCACTCTCAGCCTCTTGTCTGTAGCATAGGAACACTCAACCTCTTCTTAGAAGTGCTCACACATAGCTCTCCACATACCTCTTTGGTGACAATTATTCCCCCCCCCCTCCTTTATCAACGGAAATCTTGGGTTTTGTTTCTCTGTTGTATAGGGAATGATGTTGTCTCTTTTTTCCTTCATTCATCCTAGAAGCATACTCTCAGCATGCCTCTTCATCCTAATGTTGCATATGATTACACAGTCACTGCAACAACATTAAACATTAAGCATGGGCTCCTAAGCATTTTCTACATTCAACAATTGTAGTTGCATTATAATTAATGTAGAGAATGGCCACCTTAGTGACTCCCATACTGAGAATAAATTCTCAATCAACCTACATGATTTAGCAAGGCTCCCCATGGCTATTAATTGTATCCTAGTGCTTAAAATGTACTGTAGCATGGCTCTGTTCTTTCTGTGATCAAATTTCATATCCCCGAGGCTTTCTTCTTCATTTATACATCCCAAAAGAATACTTTTGCATGGCATTCCATACTGCTATTATATCAATCTGCGAGGCCACCGTAACCACATTAATCACTTGGAATGGACTTCTAAAACACACAATTAGAGCTTCTCCAATGGGGAATCTTTCCACCTGAATTCTCCTCAGTGTGCAAGGAAGCTCTAGCATATTTGTTCCGGATTCAATTGTTGCCTCTACATATCATAGTCCTCTCTGTATCACTCTCTTACAGTTGCCATTACTCCAGTGAACCTAACCTTTCTATGTGCATTTACTTGGCTATCCCCAGCTTCTTCTTATCTAGTTATGGAAATGGACAGTTATGGAATAGATGCCAAATATGGAGAAGTTATATCCAAATTTTCTGACTTATCGTTGATTTTGATCATGTACCCAACACTTGCTAAATCCAAATGTGGTGAATAACCAATTTGGCATAAAATCCAATTGAAGAGGAATCTTGTCACATAGTTTTTGACTCATCACACCTTGCATGTGCCTCATAGGCTCATGGTTGCAATAACATGAAACTACACTACAAAACCATCACAAAACACATTCACAGGGCCCCATTTCATATTCATATGTTGCCTGATTTAGATCCCTTATACCTGCATCCCTGTAACTTCTTTTAATTGTAACTCATTAATATCTTACAGGCTTGTGGGGCTCTAGCTATCACCCACCTGGACTTAGCACCTTTCCTTGGTGCATTTCCTTTGAATTTTCCTAGGCCCCTTTAAATAGTTTCCCATGGTGTTATTACTTTATTAATGACCGAAGGCCCTTCATTACCAATAGCATAGGAAACCACCCAAAGAAAAAATTTGTGTGTGTTTTGAGTTTTGACGAAATTTCAAATGTTGGTAAAAAAAATTCAATTGTTGTCCTATCAGTTAATGATCCCTGATGCTCGCAACCTTTAAGAAATTAAATTAACGAATAGTTACATGGTATCTGACCTTCGAGAAATGCCCTCTACCAGGGTGATGACATGATGATGTCATCCATGCCACGTGTCTACTTGTGAGAGGTCCATGTCTTGCCCATAAATGGGCCTTTTGGGTACACGAAAACACCATAACTTCTTGCCACATGTCCAAGGTTATGTAATGCTGATGTCATCTCTAACCAATAATATGTTTCCACCTGTCTTGTTGGAGGAGAGAGAAAGGGTACCTCGATCCTTGATTTTGCATGTCATCTCCTTTGTAGATAGTTGAATGTTCATGTGACCTACTTCCAACTCTAAATCATGAAGCCCTCAATCTCAACACTCTTAAGTAATTATTTTAATAAGAAGTTACAAGGTTTCAACCTTCCAGGATTCTGACTCTCCAGTCTTTCACTCCTTTGGGATTTCGACCTTCTGGGACTTGTTCACACGACCCCAACTTACTACAATCCCTTAACACCTTTTAAATAAACCTCTGGGATCTAACATTCTGGGATTTTGATTTTCTGGGGTTTCGAGCTTCCCGCTTCCCCAACTCATTGTAATCTCGTAGCTTTTTGAAATAAGATTTCAAGCTTCCAATTTTCCAACCTTCCGAGGTTTTGGGCTTCCCTATTCACTGACTCACTATAATCCTGTGGCCTTTTTAAGATAAGGTTTCAGTGTTCCGGGAACTACTCCAAATGACTTCAAGGTCCGTACTTTGATAATTAGTAACTTTTGAACTAGGAGGCCATTTTTGGACTTCAACATATAGTTGGAAAGATCTGACCATGAAATTTCCATGTATAGCATTTCCATGAGAATTTGAGCAAGATTCCTGATTAAGACATTCCTCCAAAGATTGAGCCTCTTGCCATCATAGTCATAATTTTATGGCTTCTCCAATAAGCCTGCTACTATCATGATTCCCTATAAGAGACTGCAACAACCATGGGACTCCCCTTGAGATTGAAATATCAAACACAACAATTCTAACATCATATCCTACCACTAGCCTCAATGCTCATCTAGTTTACATCAATTCCAACACAATTTCTACCACTAGCCATTAAAATCATGCCAAATATCCATCACATCTCTTAGCATGGATGTTGTCATCATTGCAACACACTCACTGTTGGCGACTAGAGATCAAGGCAATGCCAAATTTCCAACACTCTCTATATGGGATTTTTTCTAAACTTAGTAGGATATGTCTAGAAAGCTAGGGCTATAAGAAGTTAGGAAACTTCCAAAATAATTTACCCTCATCCAACTCATGAATAAGTGGGCCAAGCTCTTGAGGGTTTCATTGGAGGAGAAATACCACACCACGTGCATTCATATTGTGAGATACATTTTTAGGAAAAAATGACATAATATATTGAGCATATAATAGGGGGTAAAGGGGTTTTATATTGGCAAGTATAAAAAATGGAGCTCAAAATATATAAGTGGGTATAAAAAAATGTTAATGAAAAAATTTATACTTACAATATTTAGAGAAAGAGCGGGTTTCTTAAATTGGGAAGGTGTATTAGGTTTGTATTGGGAGGGGGTCAAATAATGTGATTTTTAGAGGTATTTTCCAATATTGAGTCAAATTAAGGGTATTATTTAGTATTCCACGAATTCACATGCTGTGTGAGAGGTTCACTAAGTGAAGACGATGTAGCCAAGCTCATCTCCTCGATATTACCCTATTCTAGAAAAATCACCTCCATGACTCCCATGCCAAAGGTAAGTAGGGTACTTAAGTGTCAAGCAATCCCACTATAGGGGAGCGATGGTTCTCAAGATGACAAGTTTGTAGGTTTTATGGGCTACTAAAAGTGTACATTAAAGTAGGAATAATTCTACATTTTGGTTGGCAAGTTGGAAGATAGGATTAAGGTTTCTATCAATAATGGGATATAATAGATGCCCCCTAATGCATGAGGCTATAAGAGAAACAAATGGCTTAAATGTATTACAAATAAATGTGGGAAACTGAGAGGAAGGATCCAATACCAAAGGATAGGATCAAATTCATATTGATACTGAAGTGTTAATCATATGATGATCATCATTGAGGTAGGCATATCCATTCTCAACATAAATAGAAACTAAACATGTTTGTGAACCATACACTGCATATACATGACATGAATTGCTAGTACATGGCCACAAGACATACACAGTGGATCCATATGACAAACTAAAAGGTCATAGCCACTAGAAAATATAATGTGGATCTATGTCACAATAAACATTATTAGGACCATGGACACATAGAAGAGGAGTGCCCTAAGGTAGCTATCACGTAGAAAGAGTCGATCTTGCGGACAAGATAGACCTTCCTAGAATCTAATGAAGACCTAATGACAAACACACCAACCAGACACTATCTTTCTCTAAATGCGCTTTACAAATAATGGCAAAAAAATGTGTTTAAGGCCTACCTCATGTCCAACGCAAGTTTTGAGATGCCTTCGCTCTTTTGATCCAAGTAAGTTCCTTTGTTACAAACCTGCAAACACAAACAAGGAAAACAAATAAATAGCACCTGAATAACCAATATTGTAAAACATATTTAACATGAAAGTCAAGGAGTTCATGAAACAAATAACATGAGATACTTGTTGAGAAAAATGAGCTTGATTGTATTAATTCAAAAGGAGAAGAACCTTACAACCTTTGCCTTGACGATGTACAAGCTCCTCCCAGGGTCCAACAAGAAGTCTCCTCTACTTTGACAAGCTTCACTCACTCCCCAATGAAGCCAAAAAGGTATGTGATCTCTCCTCTTAAGCTCAAATAGGAAGTCTTGATTTCACTAGCATTTACCCTCAAAAGTTCAGCTTCTAACCTCTCTAGCCACTGACCCAATGCCTCAATTTATAGTGCAATGGAGATCAGTTACCAGGTCCTCCTTCAAAGGGATAGAATCCTCCTTCAAAGGGATAGCTCCTCTCAACAAGGGATTAGTTCCTCCTCTTATGGGATGCATGAACCACTTGGAGCGAACAATCCACGTAACAAATCCTTCTAGAAAACTCTAGAATTAACCCAAGATGGGTTTTCTAAGATAAAAATTGCGCCTTTTGACTTTCACAGGGCTACACACCCTCCCCTTTACATACAGAGCGTATAAGTATGTAGACATCCTGAACAAAAGGTGCAGGCCCACAGACAAAAGTGAGAGAAAGTGCGGAACCAGAGTTACATTGCTTTTTTGATGTCTTTCTCTAATTTCTAAAGCTTGTTTTGAAGAGCTGAGGTTTGAGACTTGCTTAAGCTAGTATAGGTGGTGATAGACCTACACCGACTGCAAATAATCAAGGTCACGATATTTTTGTGTAACAGATTTCCCCTAAAGTGCGAAGTCTGTAGTATATGAGGATTTTTTCATTTATCATATAGGAAGAGTGAAGTGCTTTATCATTTCGAGGATCTTGCGGAGAGCCTGGTTGGAACCTGTAAAAACATTCAATGCAAAATATATATATGAGATCATATCATCGCTGAGGTAGGCATTCCCATTCTCAAATAAAAACTGACTAAGAGACTGAAAACTGACTAGAAGACTAACTACTGCTCTGATATAGGAATGATCTCATAACACATCATAAGTACAGACACATGTGGACACAGTATGGAGGCAGCCATATGTTTATGAATAGTCCATAATATAATGAATACAAAATTCCTCACAACCTGGATGGTGGAAACTAGATCCGAGGTCTTCATTTTTACATCCCGAAATAGTACGATTCTATCCATGCGATTGAATGTATCGAAGTCGAACATGGTAGAAACTGCTTGATTACCAGTCAATGATGTAAACTGTTAACAAGCGTGAGAGAAACCACCAATAATGACAATGGCTCTCAAAGTACTCAGCACAATCCATGAAATGTGATAAAATGTGTTGATGTCGAACATGTCACGGAATCCTTTGATCGAAAGTCGATGATGTAAACTGTCGTCAAAGGCGAGAAACCTGCCATTGAGGCATGCAGATCTC
>APFE031685103.1:0-28556 GCA_000404065.3 Pinus taeda | reverse complement strand
ATCGGTCACTCCCGTTGGTTTAGTACCCGGATCTACCGCGATCCACTGATCTTTATCCACCAACAGATCCTCCATCTTGAGTTTCCACAACTCAAAACTCTGACCACTGAACTTCTCAATCTCTATCTTTCCGCTGCTCGCCATCTTCTTTCACCACCAGAATCGATCTCGCAGATCTCCCACAGAACAGGGTCTACCACAGGCCCGAGCGAAACCCCTCAACAACAAAGGCGTCCCCTTGAAGCCAAAACAGCTCTGATACCCAAATTGTAGTTTTTAACCCCGTACAGAAATTTACCTGCATACGATTCTAAATTTTCCACAGGAAAAAAATAAAAATGCACGAGAGCATTAACACATGGAAACACAGATACACAGAGATTCCCACTGGATCCCAAAACCAGGGACTACCAGGCTTGATTTTTCATTATGTTCCTTTTCCAATGTACAATACATATTTATACATGCCGAAGCATCCAATACCATGGACCGAAAACCATCGCGTCCAAAACCATGGACCGAAAACCATCGCGTCCAAAAAACATGTGTGAAAATCATGCACAAAACCATATGTGGGTCCACCCAACCGGGTTACGAGTACCCCTCAAACCCCCTATTAACTATGTGGAAAGAATATAACACAACACAACACTAATGTTCAAGATGGGCTATGAAGGAAAAGGATTGGGCAAAAAACGTAGAAATTGAACTAAAGGTGTAGTTAAAAAAATCTTAAGCTATTCTTTTTTTCTGCAATTTAGATGGCGGAACGGTGGAAAAAACATGAAAATTAACAGAGGTGAGAAAAACTTATTGAATAATGTAGAAGCACAAGAATTCCGTAGTCACTCCTTGGCCAATTAGACACATCAAACAGTTCTGAAATCCATGCTTTCAGAAGTCTTTGATTATAGAAAGTATGATAGTTACAGTGCAGGTCTCTGCTTGGAGAAATTGTTGAGAAGAAGATTAAGCAATGTCTTGGACTCACTAACTAACCAACCAACCCCTCACTACATCGTTCAGGGTGGTATATATAAGAAAAATATCAGAAAGTCATTCATTACAAATGACCTAAACAGGTCTGCTGAAGGTCTTTTCTAAAACCTAAGTGTTACTGGAATTAAATCCAGGTAAGTCTTTTGGGCTGCGCTAGGGGCAGCTGAATCGAAAGGAGTGCAATGTGGCCCTTGGAGGCTCGATGCGGTGCTGTAGGAGTAACTGTGTTTCGGGATCTGTAACTCTGATCTGGTGCGAGGTAAATGTGCAATAATTATGATTTGAGGGTGTTTGAGTGGCTTCGCCCTCTTTCTTTGACTTTGCTGGAAGGTATTAAATGTTCTCTTGCTTTGGGCCACTGCTTGAGATTTTCGCTGATACTCTTTGCCGCTACATTGATGGCTTCCACCGCCTGCTGATACTCTTTGACACGCTTGTTCCCTGATGATTTGATCTGATACACTTTAATCTCTGTCAATGGTCCTTTGTTGTCTTTAAAGCGGATTAATATGGCACGCTCGAGCGATTTCGGGCCTTTTCGGCGCAAAACAGGACAAGGAATCAAAAGATTCCCCAAAGATTCCCTGAAACGGTCTATTTCCCGTAGCGATGCGCGATTAGCGCTTTGTGCTAATCGCGCATCGAAAACATCCTCTGTTTCTTGTTCTGGAGCTCCGAAGTGCGATTTCTCTTTCTGCGCAAATTTTCGACTTTCTGGCTGCTGACATCAGCATGACGTCAGCAGTACGGCGGATGACGTCAGCCTGCGGTGGGTCCCTAGTACAGAAGTGACATGGTGGGGTGCTAATACTGAAGGCGATGCGATGAACTTCTCCGATGCGATCGCAATATCGCATCGGCGGGGAACGGGAAGGTGTTTTCAGTTGGACATTTGGCGCTTGCGACCGCCAATTGCCGATATCGCGTCGGGTGACGACGGAAGGGTTATAACTTAGGTGGTGAGAAAATTGTGATATTGCGATGCGAGCTGGCTTACTAGGATCTGCGGAGTGTTAAGGAAGTCGGCAAGGGGTTTGTTGCGGTCGGAAGGGGTGAGTAAGTGGGTCTGAAAGGCATTTGAGGCTTCCGAAGGAGTCCGATCACCTCAAAGGAAGTTTATACTCTAGAAGGAGTCCATTGTATTTAGAATATGGTTTGAAGGGGCAGCATGAGGGTTGTTTCTAAGTTTCAGGTAAACTGAGCAATTCCCGGGGGTACTTATGGTTATTTTTCCACCAGGGGGAGGGATATTTACATAGGGGATGATTTACATAATTTTAGTAGGGGGATTGGAAAATATAGGGAGTTAAATAATAATGTCAGTAGTTAATATGGAGATGGTGAGAAAGCGCTAAGTTCAGGAGATCTTAAGCTGTTACGAGGGGACATAACCTTTTAGAGAGAGTATGGAATATCTTTGAGTAAAGCAGATCTTTACCCAAGCTAGTGCTATGAAAATGATGTAACTTAAGAGGTATCAAGCAGATCTTGACCTCTTTTGGGGAAGTTAGTTAATGATTGGGGGAGATGGAGAAAGGAAGTTAGTTATACCTGTTTTTGAGCTTCTCGCATAGAATTTCCTGCTGATTGTGTCCTGAGCAAAGATGACACTTGGAACCTGGAACTAATCAGCAATCAAGATTCAGCAACCTCAAAACTACCTACCCAACCTACTTTACCTAACATTTTTTCTTCATTTGATTTGGGTGCACTTAGACTTGCAAACCCATCATTTCAATTTTTCCTTTTCATGCTTTCCTATCTACAGACTACCCTTATTTCGTCCGAGGGCCCAAATTAAGCTATTGGGCTCCTTTGATTCTCTACCTATCTAAGAATCTGCCAAGATTAAGCTGTTTGGACATATTTTCATTCTCTATATTCTAAAAAAGGAAATTTAAACCTAGGGAGACCAAGATTAAACTATTTGGACCTCCCTTTAACTGAAAATTGGCGACACCGGAATAACTTCTCAAAATTTGGAAGGAAATTAAATGAACTCTGAGTAGCCTTCTTCGCTTGGAGACTGTTAAACAAATATGGAGCATTGCAGCATGCAACGTATGACATATTTGGCCTGTAAAAATGTCAATCATGAAATATGAGTAAGCTGTTGCAGCATGAGGCTAACAGTGGCTCCATTTGGGGATGGTTTCTCCTTGTGAGAAGCCAAAAACAGCAGGTCAGAATGCCTTGCTTTTTTGTTATTGCTCTGTTTTGAACGTCTTCTTCCTGAACGTTGGATTGATTTGAACCTTTAGACTTGTTAACAACTCTTTCCTTCGCTTGTGCTGCTGTTGAACTGTAAAGCACTGCTTGCTTTCTTCTGCGTGCTCCAACATTATGGGTTCTTACAAAAAATCAAAATACTGGTATATACAAATATGTACAAGATAAAACACCATCTGCTCCTTTCAATCAAGAGGATCATTGTAGTGCTTCAACATTTGGCCATTGACCGGGCCTTCTTCAGCTATGCTGCCATGTGGAGATTTGAGAAAATAGGTATTATTGCCTTGCACAACGCTGATAATGTACGGACCTTTCCACAAAAAATCGAATTTTGTGTGTTTTCCCTTGTCTTCTCTTCGTGAATCCCATCTTAGAACTTTGCTTCCCACCCAGAAATCCATTGCTTTGGTCTTCTTATCAAACATTTTCTTGAGTTTTTCCTGCAGTATTTGAGCTCTGTTGAAGACTTGTTCTCTGGTTTGCTGAAGGTGAATGGTTTGATTAACTCTTCTCTGCAAGTCATTCAGTTCATCTTGAATTTCTTGCAATAATTTGACAGTAGGTATGCCCAGAGATGAAGGGAACTTGGCTTCCATGCCATATACAAGTTCATAAGGGCTCATCCCAATGGATTTCTTGGTGGAAAGTCTGTCTACCCACAGAGCATTTGTGAGCTTCTTGTACCAGTTCTTTTTGTTTTCTTCCAGTAGTTTCTTTATGATATTGATTAGGCTTTTGTTGGAAGACTCGACCAAGCCATTACCTTGAGGGTAGTAAGTTGTGGAGTGGCCTAAGGTGATATGGTATTTATGGCAAAAGTTGATGATTTGTTTGGATTTGAAAGCAGTAGCGTTGTAAGTAATAATTTTCTCAGGGCAGCTGAATCTAGAAAGGATATTGCTCTCAAGGAATTGGATAATGGTGGAGCCATTGGCTTGCCTACATGGGATGGCTTCAATCCACCTAGTGAAATAATCAGTGGCTGTTAAAATCCACTTGTGTTGGCCTGAGGAAGAGGGATGGATTTCTCCAATGAAGTCAAGACCCCATTGTTGAAAAGGTTTCTCGGTTGAAATGGGCTTAAGGGGCAAGGGCAGTAGTTTTCTTTTGCCTTCAAAGATTTGGCATTTGTGGCATGAGGCAGTAAACTTCTTTACATCTGCAAACAAAGAGGGCCAGTAATAACCAGCCCGTAAGATCTTGTCAGTCGTGGATTTCCAATATGTGTCCTCCACAGTCCCCTGCATGGAATTCTTTCATGATGTTGTTAATTTCATCTATAGTTAAACATTTAAGCAAAATACCTTCATGATTTTTCCAAAATAAAGCACCATCTACGACACAAAAGTTTGATGATTTCATCCTTAAAAATATTTTCTTGGTTCTCGACAATCTTGGGGGAGCACACAAGTTTAACAATACAAAGCAAATATCAGCGTACCAAGGGGATTGCATGAAGGTTTCACTGATCTGTGGAGTCGCCAGCTCCGGTTCATCGTCCAGTTGATTAATGTCTAATGCTTGCAAGTTTGTTTCGGACATTAGTTTGGCTAACCCTTGTCCTTTTATGAGCTTAGTGGGCTTTATTTCAATGTCGTATTCCAGGATACTGGCAATCCATTTGCCTCTTTTGCCTTCCAGTCCCTCTTGAGTTAGTATATCCTTTACAACAGCATTAGGGACATAGGCAATCACATGGGAGTATAGGATGTAAATTCTGAAATCTTTGATGGCTTTGACCAGGGCATAGGCTTACTTCTCCATGATCTAAAATTTCAAGGGTGCGTCTCTCAAAGCTCAGCTGAAGAAAGAAATTGGCTTCTCGTTGCCCTGATCATCTTTCTACAGAAGGACAGCAGCTATAGTGTGTTCAGATGCGAAGGAAAAGATGATAAAATATCTGTCGAATTGAGGACTGGTAAGGACAGGTGTTTGAGTTAGGGCAGTTTTTATACTCTCAAAAGCCTGCTTGGCTTCAAGACACCATTTTACCTTGGCATCCTTTTTCAACATGTTGCTCAATAGCCTTATTAGTTTGGCTAGATTTGGGATAAATCTCCTCAGGAAGTTGATCTTTCCGAGGAATGCTTGCAATTCTTTTATGTTTCTTGGATAAGGGATTTGAAGGATAGCTTGAATTCTTTCCGGGTCAATTCTAATCCCATCTTTTGATATTATATTCCCTAAAAGTTTGCCTTCCTCCAGGGCAAACAGGGAATTCTTACTGTTCAAGGAAATGCCCTATTTCCTACATGTCATGAAAATTTGCCTTAAGTGCTTAAGGTGCTCTTGGTCGGATTTGGAGAATGGGGTCAGATCATCAAGGTAAACTACAAGGAAATCATGTATCTCCTTAGCAAACGCAATATCCATTGCCCTTCGAAAGGTAGCACCGGCTTTTTTCAGCCCAAAAGGCATTTTAACGTACTTGAATGTTCCCCAGGGTGTGGTAAACGTTGTCTTATCCTGGTCATCTGGGTGAACAAGGATTTGGTTAAATCCTGAAAATCCATCTAGTAAAGAAATTCTAGAGGAACCCACTACTCTTTGCAAGATATGATCCATTTTGGGCAAGGGGTAGCGGTCTTTTAGAGAGACCTGGTTTAAATTTCTCAAGTCTACACACAGTCTTATCTCTCCTGTTTTTTTTCTAGTGGGCATTAAGTTAGACACCCATTCAGAGAATCTGATGGGTGCAATGATACCTGCTTCAAACATTCTCTTTATTTCTTTTTCAATCAAGGGAAGAAGCATGGGGTTGATTCTTCTAAGTTTTTGTTTGAACGGCTTTTGATTTGGTTTTAAGGGAATGGTATGTTGGATTACTGAAGTGTCATAGGACTTCAAGTCCTCATAACTCTAGGCAAATACATCCTGGAATTCTTTGAACAAATCCACATATTTCGGTTTTTGGTCAGGAGGCAGATTTTTGGATAATTTAATCATTCTGGGATGTTCTGTTGTTCCTATGTTGTGTTCTTCTATGGCAGCATTCAAAGGTTCCATCTTTGGTTTTTTGGGCACATCGTTGTCATCAAACATGTCTTCCAATGGAGTAAGCCCAGCAGGCAGAACATTACCTTTCAGATCAATAAAGTCATCCTTTATCTTGGTTGTTTTCTCTGAACAAACTTGTTTTAGCTGTCCTATGTTTGTACTGTTGAAAACAGTTGGGCTTAGGATTTGTTTAGTTGTTGCAGTTGTTAGAGTCAGGTGGTTTTCTTCTGCTAATTGTTGTGATTCGGCCATCACATCCATGTCAATGTTTGTGTTGGAGAATTCATCCTCCAGAGTTAAGAAATTGTTAATCTGGGCATCATCTTGGAATACTTGCCAGTCCTTGACATTGTTAGGGACCGAAGGTCTGTGTTTTATTTCCGCGGTGAAATGGTGATTTGGTTCAAAGGGAAGCTTGCATGTGCTAGCAAAGGTTGCTAGGCTATGGGAATGAATATTATGATCTCGTGCAATTTTGGCCAGCTTAACTTCACTGAAGGCGTTGAGTAATTCGGTGGCAGCACCTCTGTAAGCTCTCATTCTACTATCATTAGTGACAAAGTTACCCTTTATCTGTTGTATAATCAAGTCCGAATCACCTAGGATGGAGACGGTAGTAGCTCCCATGGTTTTGAGCAACTTCAGGCCTAAGAGAAGAGCTTCATACTCCGCCATATTGTTTGTACATTTGAAATTGAGTCTATAGGCATGGCCTTGTGCGCGATTATCATGAGTATTGTAAATCCACACTCCAGCCCCTGCTCCTAACTTGTTAACTGAGCCACCAAACTCCAAATACCATGTGGCTTCTCGTTCGAGGTTTGTATTGAGAGTTTCAGTTGTTTGGGGAATGGGTGGACTGGTAATTTCTGTTTCGGGATTTTCTTCTTGCTATTTGTTGGTTGCCTTAGCTGTTGAGACAATTTCATGGGTATTGGCAACCATTTTTTCATTGACGTAGGTTCCTTGCTCCAAAGATATCAACTTATCATCAGTTGGAGGGCTGGTGTTATCATTAAATAAAATAAACGAATCCATATCAGAATGGATTGAGTATATTGGAAAATTTTGGGGGTTTTCCTCACTGCTTACCACATACTTCATTAATGTTTCTCTATATAGTCTCTTTGGTTGCCCAAAGACAGATATAGTGGCATAAGAGAGGTCGAGTTGAAGGGATCCTTGCAATTTTGCTCCCCACAATCTGGATAGAAGCATACCATAGTTTGTGGGAATGTCGGCTACTACTACGTCCATTAAGATTGTCTTGTTTGGGAACTAGACTATAGAGACACAAAGGTCTTTGATCAAACCTAAACATTTGACCTGACTTGAATCAAAGGAATACAGGTCTTTGTACGGCCTTGTGACATCAAGGTTCAACCATTCCATTACAGCTTTGGGCATAAGGTTATGTGAGGCACCTGAGTCAAACATAGCCTTATGCAGTATTTTGTCATGTATGTGCAGGCTGACATAGAAAGGTGGAACAGGTCCATATGTTGTTTTTCTGTCAACTTCTGGCCCGAACAGTAGTTCATGGGTATCATCTAAAACGTTTACATCATCCCTTACTTCTGGTAATTGAAGGGACCTTTGGATTTGTTGTCTATATACATCATGCTTAGCCAGTTCTGAGAGGGGAATGGAAATCTTGAGTTTTCCAATCTCTCCTTCTAAACTGAATGGTTTTTCCAATGAGCTCTTGGCGTTGACAGTGGTGAATTTCTCTTTTTCAGGAATACTCTCTATGTTCTCTTTTGGAATGTCAGTGTCACGGTGTGTGACCGTTTGTGGTATCTCTATTTTGGGAAGATGTCCGAGGATGCTATTCAGATTTTCTTTTGGGTGGGAGGGGGTTAGAGGGTGATCGATAGGAGAGTGTGTCTCTGTTACATCCTCCACAGTAACCTGATGAGGGTTTGGGACAGGGCTGTCAGCTGGTTGATTGTTGGTGATCTTCCCTTTAGTTTTGTTGAGCTGTTTGCTATCTCTTGTTCTGCTAGGTGGGGGAACGTCAATAGTCCTTGTTCTTAATTTGTATTGCTTGTGTACCTCGTATATAGCGGTATCATATCCTTGTTTAAAGTCAAAGGACTCTCTCGACTTGGTGCGAAATTGTTTTGTATCAAGGTATGGTCGGTCTTCTTCCGTGAGGAAGATTTGCTGTTCGTTTTCTGAATCTATCAGGTTCATATGCATCCCGTCTGTGGGCTCAGCGGATGTAGATGCTTTCGCATAGTTTTCTTGAAAAGGAGGCCTAATATCGTGGTCCGGACTGGCCCTACCAACGTTTGAGTTTTGGGTTTTTCTGAAGTTTGGGTTCCTTATGGCATTGGGTTGTTGACCCTCCCATGAAGTTTTCCTCTCAACACTGTCTACTCTGTCTCCCAACCTGTGCATGCCATTGATGAGAGCATCTAGCTTTTGATCAAAGGCTGAGGGTTCTTCTTTGAAAGTGGTTCTTCTCTCAGTTCTAGTTTTGTTTCTTTTAGCAATTAGACTTGCTTCCACACTCACTGCAGCATCTTGCATTTCTGCGAGGCTTTGAGGGGCTCTTTCCCTCAATTGATATGCCATCTCAGCATCAAAGCCATCCGGGAATTTGTATAACGCGAGGTCAGGTGGGGGTCTTAAATTTCGTGGTATTGCATTGTAAACATTGTTAAATCTGGCACAGTAATCCAGAACAGCTTCCCCAGGTCCTCTTTTGATAGTATCATACTCAGATAGTATATGCAGGGGGTCTTTCTTTTTCTCCCATCTGTTAACGAATGTCTGGTATAAAGCTTCAGGGTTTGCTATAGAATTGGGTGGAAGTGCCCTAAACCAGGTTCTAACATCACCGGTCAAACTTTGGACAAAAATCTTCATTCTCACACTCTCATCGTCAATCTCATAACTCTCGAAATAATCCTGCATTTTCTTTGTATGTTGTAGGGCGGTGCAGGAGGTTGTGCAATCGAAATAGGTGATTTTTGATTGGTAGTCCTCAGGCATAGCCCCGGGATTAGCAAGTAATTGTAGGGGTGCATATCTAGCCATGATGATGGGGATAATCGGAACAGCTAAAGCAGCGGGGATCACAGGAATAACCGGGGTAGAAGGAATAGTAGTGGTAGCAGTATGGGATAAAGGTGTAGAGGAGCTACTTGGAGAAGAAGGTGATGAACCAAGGGAACTTGGGGTTGACCGAAATAGAACTTTGACAGGGGTTCGTACACAGCTTGGCTGGACTGTTTCAGGACTTGCAGCAGTTTGGTATTATTTTTGCTTTTGTTTTCTAATGATCTTAGGAATTAAATTTGAATTTTCAACAACAGCTGGGCTATTTGGATCGGGATTTGATCGCGTATTACACATTTTCTTCTTAGGAGCCAGCTTCTAATCTATTTTTTGGGAACTTTTCTAAAAATTGCAACAACACAGGTTGACCGAGACTTTCACAGGTCGGTTTCTTCCTCTGTAGGGCTGCAGACTGGTTTAATGAATTTATCTGAGGATGTCTCCAGTGGAGTCGCCATTATGTTACCACTCAGGTTGTCCCTAGGCTCCTGTTTAGGGATACAGCTGAGGTAACCACAAACCACTCTTTGGATTGCAGGTTCTAGCCCACCTGCAATCAGAGAGGGCTCTCTCTTAATGATTCAACTTTGTTGATGATTTTAGGCTAGCTTTTGGCTCAGGGGTTTTTTGTTTGGGGTTTGGATGGAAGGTAGAATTCTCAAGCAAAGAGGCAAGGTAAGGTGTGATAAGTTTCAAACCATTGGGCGTGGAGTCATGGATTAAGGCTTGTTATTGCGTCTTCTTGGTCATAAGAGGATTAAGGAGCGAGATAGCTGCACATGATACAATTATCAATCTACCGAAGGGATGGAATGATGGAAATCAGAGATGAAAGGAAAAGGAGAATCATTTCATCATACTGAAAAAGAGGAGAAGTGGATGAATGGTGATCTAGGAGCAGTTAAGAATTCCTAAATTCTCATTCATATGTGAAAGAAACAGCGTAAACAAGATCATTTAAGTATACATGCTCATAGCTATTTCTGATGAAAACATAAAAAACGCAGAAATTGAACTTAAGGTGTAGTTAAACAAATCTTAAGCTATTCTTTTTTTCTGCAATTTAGATGGCGGAACGGTGGAAAAAACATGAAAATTAACAGAGGTGAGAAACACTTATTGAATCATCTAGAAGCACAAGAATTCCGTAGTCACTCCTTGGCCAATTAGACACATCAAACAGTTCCGAAATCCATGCTTTCAGCAGTCTTTGATTATAGAAAGTATGACAGTTACAGTGCGGGTCTCTGCTTGGAGAAATTGCTGAGAAGAAGATTAAGCAATGTCTTGGACTCACTAACTAACCAACCAACCCCTCACTACATCGTTCAGGGTGGTATATATAAGCAAAATATCAGAAAGTCATTCATTACAAATGACCTAAACAGGTATGCTGAAGGTCTTTTCTAAAACCTAAGTGTTACTGGAATTAAATGCAGGTAAGTCTTTTGGGTTGTGCTAGGGGCAGCTGAATCGAAAGGAGTGCAATGTGGCCCTTGGAGGCTCGATGTGGTGCTGTAGGAGTAACTGTGTTTCGGGATCTATAACTCTGATCTGGTGCGAGGTAAATGTGCAATAATTATGATTTGAGGGTGTTTGAGTGGCTTCTCCCTCTTTCTTTGACTCTGTTGGAAGGTATTAAATGTTCTCTTGCTTTGGGCCGCTGCTTGATATTTTCGCTGATACTCTTTGCCGCTACATTGATGGCTTCCGCCGCCTGCTGATACTCTTTGACACACTTGTTCCTTGATGATTTGATCTGATACACTTAAATCTTTGTCATTGGTCCTTTGCTATCTTTAAACCGGATTAATATGGCACGATTGGGCGATTTTGGCCTTTTCGGCACAAAACGGGCCAAGGAATCAAAAGATTCCCCAAAGATTCTTCGAAACGGCCTATTTCCCATAGCGATGCGCGATTAGCGCTTCGCGCTAATCATGCATTGAAAATTGCCTCTGTTTCTTGTTTTGGAGCTCCGAAGTGCGATTTCTCTTCCTGCGCGAATTTTCGGCTTTCAGGCTGCTGATGTCAACATGACGTCAGCAGTACGGTGGATGACGTCAACCTGGGGTGGGTCCTTGGTACAAAAGTCACATGGTGGGGTGCTGATACTGAAGGCGATGCGATGAACTTGTCCGATGCGATCGCAATATCACATCGGCGGGGAACGGGAAGGTGTTTTCAGTTGGACATTTGGCACTCGCGATCACCGATATCGCGATATCGCGTCGGGTGACGAAGGAAGGGTCATAACTTAGGTGGTGAGAAAACTGCGATATTGCGATGCGATCTGGCTTACTAGGATATGCGGAGTGTTAATGAAGTCGGCAAGGGGTTTGAAGGGGTGAGTAAGTGGGTCTGAAAGGCATTTGAGGCTTTAGAAGGAGTCCGATCACCTCAAAGGAAGTTTATACTCTAGAAGGAGTCCATTGTATTTAGAAGATGGTTTGAAGGGGCAGCATGAGGGTTGTTGCTAAGTTTCAGGTAAACTGAGCAATTCTCGGGGGTACTTATGGTTATTTTTCAACCAGGGGGGGGGATATTTACCTAGGGGATGATTTACATAATTTTAGTAGGGGGATGGGAAAATATAGGGAGCTAAATAATAATGTCAGTAGTTAATATGGAGATGGTGAGAAAGCGCTGAGTTTAGGAGATCTTAGGCTGTTACGAGGGGACAGAACCTTTTAGAGAGAGTATGGAATATCTTTGAGTAAAGCAGATCTTTACCCAAGCTAGTGCTATGAAAATGATGTAACTTAAGAGGTATCAAGCAGATCTTGACCTCTTTTGGGGAAGTTAGTTAGTGATTGGGGGAGATGGAGAAAGGAAGCTAGTTATACCTGTTTTTGAGCTTCTCACATAGAACTGCCTGTTGATTGTGTCCTGAGTAAAGATGACACTTGGAACCTGGAACTGATCAACAATCAAGATTCAGCAACCTCAAAAATACCTACCCAGCCTACTTTACCTAACATTTTTTCTTCATTTGATTTTGGTACACTTATACTTGCAAACCCATCATTTCAATTTTTCCTTTTCATGCTTTCCTATCTACAGACTACCCTTATTTCATCCAAGGGCCCAGATTAAGCTGTTGGGCTCCTTTGACTCTCTACCTATCTAAGAATCTGCCAAGATTAAGCTGTTTGGATAGATTTTCATTCTCTATATTCTAAAACAGGAAATTTAAACCTAGGGAGACCAAGATTAAACTGTTTGGACCTCCCTTTAACTGAAAATTGGCGACACCAGAATAACTTCTCAAAATTTGGAATGCAATTAAATGAACTCTGAGTATCCTTCTTCGCTTGGAGACTGTTAAACAAATATGGAGCATTGCAGCATGCAAAGTATGACATATTTGGCCTGTAAAAATGTCGATCATGAAATATGAGTAACTTGCTGCAGCAGGAGGCTAACATGCACAATACGATATGTACACATCACCACATATCCATCATGTACATAGAACCATCTATACTCAGCACTACATATGCAATATGCAAACAACACCATAGGTATAATCACTAAATATAAAATATGCACAACATATACACAACAATAGAACTGCACATCCAAGACCACACTACCTCTACCAAGCAACCTTGCTTGCAGTGTCTCTTCGCCATCCATGCTTATCCTAACATGTCGCGGATCACGATGTTTTCATTCCGTTGATGTATCTCTCAACATTATTCTGTCCATAACATAAACATAAACATAGTATGATCACATAATATCAATTCATATCCACATGATACTAACCTCGGAGATATGTCAAACTATTCTTCCAACTTGATTCCTTATGAACCAAGAATCTATTCATGCCATTCACTTGCATAAGCAATCATTCCTCCACAAGAATGATTCCTGATGACTTTGTTAGACAATGGTATGCATACATACATATATATGTATATACATATAAACATCAACATAAAACAATCATTATCATGTCAGACAATGACATACATACATACATATATACATGCATTATATAAACATTAACATAAACATGATCAAAAAATAATTACCAAATATCATAAAGTCAAGGTTAAGAGAATTCCCTTTATCCATGCACAACATGCACGACATTGAGAAAAATTGTTCCCAAGATAGCCAAGGAATCAGATGCCTCACCTCCTTTCACTTTAACTTTCCTGTTAGCTTTCTCATGATTGTCCTGCCACCATCCATTTACATTAATAGGCCCAACCAAGTTAGCTGACTGTGATACTCTTACCTTCAGCTTCCCTTATACATGTGCCAACTTCATCTAAGTCTTTCATTACCTATTGGGTTCCACACAGATCTCCCAAAGTTCCATCAACTTTCTTCTTTCCCAAGCAAAGTGGCATGATTATGCACTAGACATAACAAAACTGCAAATCAAGTGTAAGCAAATGACAAGGTATCAAAATCACAAGACTCTCAACAGACACCATGACTCAATCCCCATGGGTTCCCTATGCTTCCAAGGGAAAGCTCAACCTGGGCCTTCTTCAAGATTCCATGGAAGTTTCGTTTCCATGCAATTCTCTGTATCATACTTCCATAACACATAATTGTCAGTGCATAAATAAATGTGACAATATACCAATTATCTTACCTTGTTGTGCCAATCATGCTTCCTTGTAATTGAACACACATGTCAACTACATTTTCCAAAGATCAAGAAAACATATCTACTAATTTGAAATCAACCTTTACCAAGACTAGCAATCATGTTATAATTCATAATCAACTTGTAGTCATTAGACATAATGCTACAATTGTCACCTACTTACGCTCAAGTACATATCAGTTATCTCAACACATATGTGTGAGTAAAACCATCTTAAAACAAGATCATGCCTTCAAGAAATCTTACATACATATAGTCATATTATGAAATTCATCAATTCAACCAACTTGCAAACATACCATGTTAAATAAATCAACTAGGTGACATAATCAAACACTCAAACACTCAAACATCAAATAGATGATATAGCCAAACTCATACCTTAATGTCATAACCCTAACCATCTGCATATGCCAATCCAATTTAGCATGACACATATAACATCAAGATCTTAATGTATAACCCTAATAATTAACTAACATGTAACAACAACAAGTTAACATATAACATGCTCATCATCAACATATAACATAATAATCATGTTAACTATCCTAAAACAACAATAGAAATGCATATAACCACAGGTTATTATCATTCATGACTATCCGACATGTGCATATGACTACACTAATCAACTAGCATGTATCATACATGTAACCATAATAATAATAGAATGACCATCATATCAGTAACCCTAATGCTTATAACAAACATTAACCAACATACTTGCATGCTCACCATACAAACTTGTATGATGATATGATCTTACCCCAAAGTCCATTGTTGCAACTTTAATTTAATGATCTGCATCTCCTACTCTATCTCAACCAACACATTAGTATCATAACATATCAATATTATTATGATGATTTAATTGCATACAATGACCTCACAATGCATGTTTTACCTACCATACATGCATAACCATAACCATGAAAATGCATGCATAAAACCATATAGACATTGACATGCATAACAAATGCATATACAACCATACACTTATAATGACACATCCCACAAAAACACCATCAACCTTCACATGGTGACATCACTACAACCATGATCAACACCATGCAAATGCGACAAGCACATGGACTACAAGCATAAGGAACACATATGCAACCGACATGAATGCATGACCAACACACCACCCATCCAGTCCGAGGGGTGAACCATGCTCTGATACCACTCTATGGTATCAGATATGACCCAAAGAGAGCGCAACCCACTCTGATACCACTATGTGGTATCATATATGACCCAAAGAGAACAGAAATCAAACATCACCCAAGAAGAACATAATCATGCTCTGATACCACTCTGTGGTATTAGATATGACCCAAAGAGAGTGCAACCCTCTATGATACTACTCTGTAACACCCTCATCCCCCATCTACCCAAGTAACCGGCCAATCAGGGTAAATATGCGACGAGAGGCAATTATGGTGGGATTGAACTTCCTAAGTCACCTTAAGGAAGTGGAATTAGCATAAACACACCACACAAACCTTCCACATCAACAACAGAACTCCCAGGAGCCATCCCAACCACTCAGGTAACCAACCCCTAAGACTCATCCCAACCACTCAGGTAACCAACCCCTAAGACTAACTAAAGTTTTAGTGCATTAAACCCATGGATGCTCCCTGTATATGGATAAGGGTGCACCTGGGAGGCTCTAGAAGCTCCCACAACAAGGGAAAGGGAGCTTTAAAGGACCTTTTTCCCTAGTGTTGTGCTTACGACTCTAGGATTTGTGCCACGGTTTCAGGCCTAGAGCCTAGGTCACTATCCATAACTCAATGACACCTTCAAAAATGAAATTTCCCAGGGGATCAGAGATACATTTGAAAAAACATCAACAAGAACTAGATTTGACACCTAGTAGACATGACAAGCATTTCATCAAACATATCACAAATATGAAATCTACAGGTCTTAACAATAGAGTTGAGCATAAGGTTTTGGCATTATGATACATGTGTTGTCCTTGATGGCAACTCACATATATGATGAATTATGGCAGTTCATGGTGCAACATGTTAACAAAAAAGGATTATAGATTAGACTCTAGAGATTGAAGAAAGAGAATGGTTTAAGAAGTATACGTTGGTTCACCTTGTCCAAGTATCATATACAGGAAAGTTCACATAATGATAGTATACGTATGCACGCACTTTCCCAGAAGATAAAAGCATGTATGGGATGGAAATTTAAGGATAATGAATACCAAGGGTTCCTACCATGGTATTGACCCATGGCAATGAGTGCGACAAAGATTATTGATACCATCAAAGAATACTAGCAACATAACTATGGTTTTGGTTCGAGGTATTGGAAAAGGATCTAAGTATATAAGAAGGAGAAGATCAAAGGGCTAAGTGTGCAAGTAATGAATATCTTATGAAGAGTTAGATCAAAAGAAAATATGCATGTTATGGGTTTCTGATGCTTTGATTGATTTGAACTAAGGATGCACCTAAGTGGTTGATCATGGATGAGATCTAATGATGGACCAAGATCATAAGACCTGAAATGAATTATCATTATGTGGTCTAATAATGGATAGTCTCAATCTGATTGTTAACGCATGTTTTATTCTTTTAATGTTATGATATGAGTATGTCTGAAGTTTGGAGTAGAAGTTATGAATTTGCAGATCTATACGGTGGTTCACCTTGGTGAAGGCGCGTATACATGTTAGTTCGGAACTTTGAAGTAGCATATACATTATGAAATATGATGTTTGAAGTTGCAGTTGGTTCTGGTTGTTGATGTAGAATTCTGGATTTAGCTCTGTGTTTTGGTAACAATGATCTGGTTGTTCATATTGATTGATTGTGATTTGCTTCAGCGTTGATGGGTTTCATTGATTAGTTTTATTCTAGTGGTGATTGATTTGAGCTTCAATGTTACTGATAGGTCCAGTATGAAAATTGGATGACACATGGCCTTCATATTGTGTTGTTGTGTACCAGGAGTATCCAGTCTGAAAATTTATGAAATGTGGTCCCTGGAGGAAGAGAGAAGGTCGTAGCCTTCTGTAGGTTGATGCCTACATACTGGTAAACATATAGGCAAGTACAAGAGCCAGGGGGTTGGGGCTCCCTTCCAATAGCAGCTGGAGAATGAGTGAAGGTTGGATCCTTCTATAGGCCGACACCTACGTACTAGTAAAAATATCGCCTAATACAAGAGCTAGGAGGTTATAGCTCCCTTCCAGTAGTAGCTGGAGAATGAGAGAAGGTTGTATACTTCTGCAGGTGGGTCCCTGCGTACTGGTATGAGTATGCACCAATACAAGATTGTAAACCGGTTTTTCTTATATTAAAAGAAGACATAGATGACAACAACATGTGGATTTTCTCCCGCATTGGGTTTCCACCTTAAATCTTGGTGTTCATGTGTGTTGCTTATGTGTGATGGTTTATTTTGTTATTACTACACATGGTTATTGTTTAATAAAGTATTGATGCATTGATTAAAGATCAACATATGATGAATTAACTAAATCATAAGTTCACTGGATATACGCTGGTTGCCTTAATAATAGTTGCGTGAACACGCGAGTTCCATTCACTAAAGTAGCATATACAAATCTGATTATGAATTGAAAAAGTTATTGATTTGTAAATATTGATTCACGCCCCCTCCCCTCTCAGTATTATTTCCAAAAATTGGTATCAAAGGAGGTCCTTTGGCAAAAGCTTGATCGCTTGAAGGAGATCCGTATAAACAATGGGAAAGAAGCTAAAGAAGAAAGTTCCTCAGAAGAAGAATACATCTCAAAGGAACAATGACATTAGGAAATACAATTGGCCGTTAGGTGGAAGTAAGCATTCAGATTCGAGATCAACTCAGATTGAAGATGAACAAGCAAAAGAAGTATCAGGTACAAAATTTTGGTCTTCTGGTGATACTTTTCTCTGTTCATGCAATGTTGAAGATATTGAAAGTGATAGTGAAAGAAATATAGAAGTGGAAGTTAAAACGCTCACAGATAAAATTAGAGATCAACAAGATCTATTTAACAAAAGGGAGTGTGCCTTCAAAGAAGAAGTTACCAGATTAAAATCTCAGTTGGAGGAAGGAAACAAAGTAAGGAAGAAATACAAGGAAAACGAAGATCAATGTCAAAAGCTGTAGGATGAAGTGACATCATTAAGAAATGAACTAAATGAAAGGAGTACAACAATTAAGAGACTTAAAGATAGATCCAGATACTATGAAAGTGTTGAATTTATGATCGTATCTCTAAAGGAAGATCTTGAAAATTCAAATAAGCATAATGAAGAACTACCTCAAGCAGATCCAGAACAAGAAAATGAGATTATCAAATTAAGGAAACAAGTGGAAGAAGGACAAAAAGCTGAAGAAATAATGAAGAAGCAATATCTGGAAAAGGAAGAGCAACATCAGGTTGAAGTAAATATCTTAAAAGGTAAATTAGAAGAAAAGGATAAACTATTACGATTTCAAGATAGTACTAATATTTTGGATAAATATTCTTAGTAGTCAAAGGTCTCCTACCATCAAAACTGGTTTTGGTTTTCATGAAACTGTTGGAGGTGAATCTAGCTCATGAGTTGAGGTAAGAAACTCTAATGAAAATTCTAAAATGAACAACCAGGAGACAACAGGTCAACCCCATCAACAACCAAGGGAAGAAAGTATTCAAATAAAATCATTTAATCCTAACTATGGAAGCGATAATCGATTCTTTCCTCTTATCAATAATGTTGAATGTTTTAGATGTCATAATTTTGGACATGTTGCAGCCAGATGCAGAAGTAGAATGGTTCAAGAAAATGGCCGTCACACCGAAAGATCATCAGCTTCCAAGTACTTTAAGAGATGTTGTTTTTCTTGCAATATGTTTGGTCACAAATCCATTGACTGCTATAGAGGGAAAACATATAAGATTTTATGCTTGTAACAAGTTTGGGCATATAGCAAAAGAATGCAAGAGAAAATTTCGGCCAATGTACCAAAAGGAGAAAACATCATCACACTCTAAGGTATGGAAGAAGAAGGAAGCACAGTCATAAAGACGTGGCATAGCTCAATATCTAGACATAACAAACTCAGGGGGAGCTGAAAGTGTGAAACTCCAAAATTCCAATCCTCATACGCAGTTATCATGAAGAAAAGTGGCATATATACGCAAGTTAGAAGCTGCAAAGTGATGTATATGTTGGTTTGATGAAGAAGTAGTGGGATAGACTCAGGAAAAGGGGTCTGATATGGTTCATCAATTGTCAAATATCTTTCATGTTCTGATTGATGAGGATTACAGTCTGTGGATGATATGTAGAAGTGCTTTTAGCCCTCATAAATTGTTAATGACTTGATGAATAACTGGTTGATGATGATGCCTTGATGATTCTTATTGACAAATGCAATGATCAAATATGACAGTGAACAATTGGCACAGGTTCGGGGGGAGCATACGCATCTAATCATGCATTGTTGGCATTATAATAGAAGACCTTGGTACATGATGATACTTATACTACTTGATCCAGATAGTTGGTTCGATTCAGATGACTCTTTTGATGATGGACATATATAAGCTGTTGATCTTGATGTTGCTGACAGATGCTTCCGGTGCAGATCATATATGGTGTATGATAGTTTCTAATATGGTCTTGTTTCGATTGTTGGTCCTTGTTATAAATATCATGTATATCAATTGATGTAAAGGTCATGTAAAGACCTGTGATGTAATAACTGTTATATTCAGTCATGTAAGGACTTTTGAGATCATGTCAAATTTTATATATCCCCACTTGGTTGGGTGGTTGATATATGCATGATTCATTGGTGAAAGGAAGGTCATACTCACATAGTTGAGTTATAGGGTTATGTTATTCTTTTGAAAAAATATTTCTATAGACTCTGCATGTGCTCAAGGGGAGCATGGACAACATAGTGCATGAATAAGGGGGAGAATATCTTGGTCCGCCCTTTGCCCTTGATTTCAAAGGGGGAGAGTATCTTGGTATTGTTTCATATATCTAACAGGTTCTACAGCTTGATGTAATAAACACCAATATGGTTTCCATCAAGTCCAAAGGGGCATATTGTTGGCATTATGATACAGGTGTTGTCCTTGATGGAAACTCACATATATGATGAATGATAGCAGTTCACAATACAACAGGTCAACAACAAAGGATTACAGATCAGATTCCAGAGATTGAAGAAAGAGAATGGTTTAAGAAGTATACATTGGTTCACCTTGTCCAAGTAGCATATACAGATGGGTTCACGAAACAAAAAAAGCATATACGTATGCACACACTTTCACAGAAGGAAAAGCACATATGGGATGGAAAATTAAGCATAATGAATACCAGAAGTTCCTACCATGGTATTGACCCATGGTAATGAGCACAACAAAGAATATCAATACCATCAAAGAATACCAATAGCATAACTATGGTTTTGGTCCAAGTTATTAGAAAAGGATCTAAGTATATAAGAAGGAGAAGATCAAAGGGTTAAGTGTGCAAGTAATGAATATCTTATGAAGAGTTAGATCAAAATAAAATATGCATGCTATGGGTTTATGGTACTTTTCTTGATCTGAACTAAGGATGCACCTAAGTGGTTGATGATGGATGAGATCTAATGATGGATCAGGATCATAAGACCTGAAATGAATTATCATTATGTGGTTTGATAATGGATAGTATAGATATATTTTCTAACACATGTTTTATTCTTTTAATGTTATGATCTGTGTATGTCTGAAGTTTGGGATAGAAGTTATGAATTTGTTGATCTATATATTGGTTCGCCTTATTGAAAGAGAATATACATATTGGTTCGACACTTTGAAGTAGCATATACAATATGAAATATGATGTTTCAAGTTGCAATTGGTTCTGGTTCTTGATGTAGAGTTATGGGTTCAGCTCTTTGTTCTGGTGACAGTGATCTGATTGTTCAGATTGATTGATTGTGATTTGCTTCAGTGCTGATGGGTTTCAGTGATTGGTTGTATTACAGTGGTGATTATTTTTGAGCTTCAATGTTACCGTTGGGGCCAGTATGAAAATTGGATTAAATGTGGTCTTCATATTGTGTTGTTGTGTACCAAGAGTATCCAGTCTGAAAAATTATGAAATGTGGTCCCTGGAGGAAGAGAGAAGGTAATAGCCTTCTGTAGGCCGACACCTACGTATTGGTAAACATATAGGAAAGTACAAGAGTCAGGGGGTTGGAGCTCCCTTCAAGTAGCAGTTGGAGAACGAGTGAAGGTTGGAGCCTTATTCAGGCTGTCACCTACGTACTAGTAAACATATCAGCTAGTGCAAGAGGTAGGGGGTTGTAGCTCCCTTCCAGTAGTAGCTAGAAAACGAGAGAAGGATGTAGCCTTCTGTAGGTGGGTGCTTGCGTACTAGTATGATTTTGCACTAATACAAGATTGTAAACAGGTTTTCCTTACATTAAAATAAGACATAAACGACAACAACATGTGGTTTTTCTCCCGCATTGGGTTTCCACCTTAAATATTGGTTTTCATGTGTGTTGCTTATGTGTTATGATTTATTCTGTTATCAATGCACATGGTTACTATTTAATAATGTACTGATGCACTGATTAAAGATCAAAATATGATGAATTAACTAAATCATAAGTTCATTGGATATACGTTGGTTGCCTTAATAATAGTTCTGTGCACACGCGAGTTCCATTCACTGAAGTAGTGCCTACAAATATGATTATGAAATGAAAAATTTATTGATTTGCAAATACTGATTCACCCCCCTCTCAGTGTTATTTCCAACATAGAGGTCTCATACTTATCTGAGATTAGCTATGAGGCATTGTTTCCTTATCACATTAGCTGCATTATCATCTATTAGGCCATAGATACATTTTTCATTTATTTACAAGTAAAAACATGATGAGAGCCATACATATCCATTTTCATAATGCATATTCACAACCATCATAATAACAATATAAATTCCAAGGAAACAACATCCATATAATCCACATATAAACCAACATAATACTCATGAATTAAGAAGGAGAAATAACCTCATATTAATGATGCAAAGGCCAACCAGGTTTGGGACATCCACGAACCACCTGACCATAGACATGACTGAGTCAAATCTCTCTTCATCCAGTCACCCCCATGCCATATTGCAAGAATGAATGTGGGATCTAATGGAACAATCCATCAAAACTGAAGCAGGGCTTCATGAGGCCAAACGACCTCAACCCATCAAACAATGATTCCACCTCATGGTCGGACATCACAAACCATCACCAAATTGATCTATACCCAAGCCTCTCTTTCACATCTGAGGGTATTTGGTTGTGATGCATATGTACATGTTCCAAAGGAGAAAAGAATCAAGTTGGATAGTAAATCTGGAAGGTGCAACTTTATTGGGTACAAGGATGGTTTAAAAGGTTATAACCTTTGAAACCCGTAAAGAAGGAAGGTTGTGTATAATCGAGATGTGGTGTTTAGAAAGATGTTATTAAGCATGAAGTCCTACCAAAGGAACCTGAGAAGATAGAGCTTGAGCTAAAGGAGGAAGAATTATATTCTCCAGGAGAACAAGAATCAAGAGATAAAGAGCCACGCACTCCATCCGTGAGAAGATCAGTTCAAGAAAGAAGGCAGCCATATACTAATCCATATGACTTTTGTTCAAATTTTGTTTTATCTATTATTGTTGATGATCTTAGAATTGTCAAGGAGGCAGTAGATTCAGAGGATGGTTGATCCAGGTGGATGTTGGTGGCCACCCACCTATCCCACTTGGACCCCCACAAATGTCTTTTTCAGTTTCCTTAATTGTAGCACAATTTACTATTTTTAACAGTTTTTCGGGTCCTTAACATTCAGAGCCGTTTTGAGGCCCTAAACATCATTTTTTGGGAAAAATGGAAGCAACATGGGGTCATGAGCTGATTTTTTCTCATCCCAAAGTTGTATTCCTCGGATAGATATTTCTAACGATGTTTTGTGCGCGTCAAACGAAGATCATATTCCAAAGTTACAACCCCGGGAAGTTGATGTACCAAATTATCCAAAACGGGGCCCATAGTTTGGCGCTTCATCTCCTAGGGTTAGGTTTTTAGATGTTTAGGGTTTCCCATTGTTTCTCAGCAATAAATAGGCCTTCGAGCCTCATTGTAAGACAGTTCGGAGGCATTTGGCTACCACATCTCTTATCAAAGATAAGCTACCATCGCCATAGCTGGTTTATTTCCATTTCTGTTGTAAGTATATTTCAGTATTTTACATTAATGAAATGAAGTATTATTTTTGTTGCATCTCTGTATTTATGACTATCTTTGTAATTTGTTGCATTCCTGTTTAAATCTAGATTAGTGGTATCAGAGCGATATGCTTTTTCTTTGCATGTCCCCAACGAGGTCGGGATATAAGGAGTTAGGGATTGGATTGGTCAGACCTTTGCAAGACCAGCCTCGCAAATCCTGATGGCCTCCCATGGCAGATGAAAAGAAAGATAAGGGTGCAGAAGATCCTATCAAAATCTTTCTCGAAGAAGCCCTCGAGCGACAAAGGAACGCGATGATGGAAAACTTTGCCTAGATCCTTTAACGGCTACCCAAAGGCAACACATCGGCTTCCAACAACTACTCTAGAAAAACCACACCCTTTAAGGTACAAGTTAATTTTAAAATCCCCATATTCGAGGGTCACATAGATGCATATGTCGTAGATAAATGGTTAAACCTACTAGAAGGGTATTTTCTTGTTCATTATCTTTCTAGCAAGCAAAAGATCACTTTCGCTCTTCTCAACGCTGCCCCCCACATCAAGGATTGGTGGGAAACCTATTACAAGAAGAAGGATGAAAGTACGAACTCATTGTTTTCAGCCACTCCCACTTGGAATTCATTCCAAGACACCATCAAGGAGTAGTATTACTCTGTCAAAAGCTATGAGGACAAATACATAAAGTGGACCACGCTACGGCAAGGAAGGGACCAAGATGTGCCGAAATTCACAAATATTTTTCATAACCTTCGCACAAAGTTGGGTATCAAGGATTATGAGTTGCATTTGGTACTCAAATACTACAGTTACCTACAGGTATATCTAGGACGAGATGGATTTCCTGAACATCTCCTCACTCAACATGGTGTACCGATACACTGTCAAGATCGAGCAAAAGTTTAAACAGAAGAAGGGGGACTTCGGATCTATGAATCTGAAGCAAGGGAAAGGCTTCCCCAAATCGCACAACCAAGGACAAAGCCAAGACATGGCAACCCAAGACAACCCATCAAAGCCACAAGAAAACAATGACACCACGAAGTCGAAGAAGGACACAGGAAAGTGGTGTGAGTTCCCTAAGAGCCCCACTCACAACACAAGTGAGTGTCGGACCAAGCAGTTGTTGGTGGCTGAGTTGAAGGCTTCAGAATCAGATGCATGTTCTAACCCTGATTCAGAACCCGATGAGGGGAATGGAAAAGGAAAACAGATCATTGACACAGAGCCAAGCGGCCACTATTTCCACCGCTAAGATCCAGAGGAGGGGGAACGTCTTTTCCACTCACAGATGTGGGTGAAAAGTTCATTGCTGCAATTCATTGTTGACAGTGGCAGCCAAAAGAACCTCATTTCAGTAGAGGTCATGAAGTGGTTGGGCCTACCGACTACACCACACCCACAACTGTACAGTATTAGGTGGCTTCACCAAGGACGATATCTCTGAGTCCGATAGCAGTGCCACCTTCCCTACAACATCAAGCCCTTCAAAGATGAGGTATTGTGTGATGTTGCACCTCTTGATGTTTGTGATGTACTATTAGGCCAACCATACTTATCGAGGCGACATGCTATGTATGAGTCAAGGCCTTGTGTTGTTATTATTTCTTTGTGTAATACATTATATAGGATACCGGAGGTAGCCCCACCTAGGAAGGGTTCCTCGATGCAGCAGAAGTAGGTGGATATGGTCATGAAAGAAGACAGGGACATCTTCTCCTCACCCACATGGGTACCGTTGCGCTGTTAAGTCAAGAATTTGTCCGTTCTGACTTCTAGATCACCTCTACCCAATGGGTTGATCTATCGCCACTTCATTCTGGAAAATGCCAAGTACAAACAGCGACATGATTAGCATCAGATACCACACAAGTTTCAAGTGGGCGACAAAAGTCTGGTTGCGTCTGCAGAAATAACGCCTTACAAGAGCCTATTAGAAGCTTATACCATTGGGAGAAACATAGGTACATGGACCAATGTTTCTCATCCCAAAGTTGTATTCCTCGGATAGATCTTTCTAACAAGGTATTATATGCATCAAACGGAGATCGTATGCCAAAGTTACGACTGTTGAGCCTCAACCTTGCACCTTCCTATACACCCTCTTAGCCCTCATTCTCCACTCACTTCATTCATCCAGTGGTTAAATTATTGCATTATAGTCTAAAAAGGATTGTTTATATGGTTTTCTGACTATACTGATGTATGTTGTTTGGTTTAGTTTTTTGTTCATGCAGCTGCGGAAACTTGTCAATTTCCGCAGCCAGCATGGGTTTCCGCAGCCAGCATGGGTTTCCGCAGCCAGCATAGGATTCCGAAGCTATTTTGTTAAAAGCTGTGCTCCAGGTGTCCTCTGAAGGAACGGGCTACATGGGCAAGCTCTAGATGGCAGGTACATGGAACGTGTCCTTTCGAATCGGCCAAATCATCCATAAGAGGCCGCGGTCAACCAAAGTCAAAGAGAAGGCCAACCAAAGAGTTCAGGGGTGGCACATCACTGTTTTGGGCACGTGAGTGATACGTGGCCTAGTTCTCAGCTCACGAAGGCACTAGCGCACCTAGAGATCATTCTTGAACTGTGAATCTAACAGCCAACCAATCCGAATATTTAAGAAGCATAACGACAGTTACACTAGCTCTCGGCTGAAGAGATCTACCTGTCTATGGCAACGTAGTTAATAGCGTAGTAGTTGTTATTTAGCTATAGTATTTTGCATTATAAATAATGCGTTGTTGAACATTGTAGAGAGACTTTTGATACATTTAAATTCTGAACTGTTTATGTAATTTCCGCGTTGCTGGTTATCTTATCACCTCACTGTTTTAATGTTGTTGATTTAAATACATGAGAATACTTTTCTGAAGATAGCCGTGTGATTATTTGATTGGCTGAAGTGGCAGAGGGCCCCTGCACGCTGAAGCCTTGTAAAGTGTTTGTTTAGTTTCATTACGTTTTTGTTTTATCATTAGCTTGTACATAATATGTTTTATGTTTCTGTTGTTCGTATCTTTACCTTTGTTTTCTTAGAGCTGTAAACTGATCAGTTCTTTTTGCAGGTTCTCTTAGGCAGCCCAGGCAATTTTTCATCTTTTTAATAACTTTTGGTATATGAGATCATCTTGTCCTTCTTGCTAACTTTTATTTTCTGGAGTTTACATTCAGCATTGTCCTTTTCAAGTTGTTATTTGCTTATTTATTTTTTTGCTAGTTAGATATCATACTTCTTAACAATTTATGATTTCTTTCTGTGGTCAAATGACTATATTAGCAGGAAATCAGAATATCACTAACTGTAGTGTGATTTAGTTGTCATATTACTTACTCATGGTTGCTTTCCATAAAGTAGATTGCGCTGAATGGTAAAGGACTAGAAGAGTTTAGGTAGTGTGATTAATTTCTTTTCTGCAATTTACATTTAGTTATCATATTGCTTTGTATGTTCATGATTACTTCCCCAAGGTAGATTGAGCTGAGGGGTAAGGATTTGAAGAATTCAAGTAGTGTGATTAGTTTCTTTTATGCAATTTACTTTCTTGATAAATTAAATATCATATTACTTAATTTGTTTATGATTACTTCCCACCAGGTAGATTGAGCCGAAGGGTAAAGGATCTGAAAAGTTAGAGTAGTGTGAATTAGCTGCTTTGCTTTAAGTTGTTTTCCAAGTGTTGCTTTCTTCTCATTTTCAGAAGCAAGGATACTGGGCCATTGTCATTAGTTCGCCATTCGATGCATTTGTTTTCTCTTAAGAATTGATTTCATTTTAGTTATTGTAAAGCTTCCTTTTGAGCATTTTTCAAGTTTATAAACCATCACCATCTACACTCCACACACTTCACACTTCACTTTCACCACCACACATTAAAAAAATAAAATCCAAAAACGAACTAAAAAGCTTAAAAAGAAAAAAGCCTAAGGAAATGGTTATCTAAGTACATATAGTACACCTCACTTCGTCAGTTTACAAACCCCGGGTTGAAATTATAAATAGCAATTTATATCACACTAAATTGACCAAACATTTTGGCGTCGTTGTCGAGGAAGTGAAATTAGGTAGCCAATTTCTAAAAAAAATATAAAAACAAGAAAATTTCAAGAAAGCTAAATTGATAACCTCTCAAAGTATGCTCTCCTATTACGCCTAGTGTGATCTGGAGGATCAGAAAAGAGAAAGTTATTGGTTTAATATTTTCTTGAGTATGCTCTCTTCTTGCACCTAGAGTGACCTGGAAGATCAAAAAGAGAATTATTAACCTGACTTGAAGAAAAGTAAAGAAATGACATGCATAGAGCAAGAGATTCTAGGGGAAGGTTTTTAGCTCGAACCAAGAGTTCGATTTTTACAACTCCATCTACTTCAAGGAATAGGCAAGAGACACCTCCATCATCTCCACCTCACACTCCTAGCCCTAGGATTCCTGGAATTCAAGAGGCAGTAGTTGACTCTCCCACACCATCTATTGAATCCGAATTAGGAAGAGATCCTTTCCTTCCTTCTACAGGGAAACAGATTGTAATTGAAGAAGTAGAATCACCTGAGGAAGAGGGAGAAATTCCTCCTCATTCACCCTTGGTAGAGGAACCAAAGAACTCTGAAGTCTCTGAGGAAACTACCATGACAAAAGAAGGAGCAACCAGATTTGGTAGAGGTAGAGGTAGGGGAGGAGGAGAAAATAATGGAGGAGGTAGAGGTAACATTGGAGGAAATAGGGATGGAGACAACTCATTCGGATTTCCTATAGTCGATGAGGACTCCCGAGCAACAATGAAAAACATCTCGCCATCTATCCTCCCAACTTCCATGGGTTACGAAATGAGGACCCTGAAACATTTCTATTTGAGTTTGAGCTCGTGTGTCGAACTTATGATTATCTGGAAGACTCTCAAAAACTCAAACTGTTTCCTTCAACATTGAAAGGGGCAGCTTTGAAATGGTTCATGGGATTACTCACTCAATCCATTAATACTCGTAATGATATGAAGCAAACATTTTTGGATAGGTACCTGGACTATTGTATGCCCACCAATCACAAGGATGAGGTATTTAAGATGGTGAAAAAGGAAGATGAAAACTTGGAGGATTTACTCGAAATATTTCAATATAACCTGAAAAGAGCAAAAATGAGTAACTTAGATGATGAAACTTTGAAAGCCCTTCTATTAAAAGCCATTAGAGATGAATGGATAGATATTTTGAAAATGATGGGAAAAGGAGACATATCTCAACTTCCACTTCATGATATAGCAGAGCTATGTGTTCATCTCTCACGGGGGAAATCTAAAACTCAAAAAGGTCCTAGAGATCCTTCTCTCCTCAGAGCAAACAAATCTACAACTGGATCAGTAAGTAGGGCTGA